>BJCN01344286.1:18894-30922 GCA_018326445.1 Flaveria brownii
TTTCAGCAGTTGTTGTGATGTCATGTGGGACTTAGAGGTTTTTCTGATCTGGCTCATTGGTTCTTTTGGTTCAACAACCTCGAGTATCATCTCTGAACATAAAAGTAAGGAGGATATATTTTAATATTAAAATTAGACTCAAGAGAGTCCCCCTCTATCTATATAAGTTACAAATCCTATAAAACATAAAAACATGAGACTAACCTATACATGGCCATGGGCTAAACACAAATAAATCTTAATCACCCAAAACATAATTAAGTATAATTAAGAGATATAATAAAATAAGTACTAAAATATGAAAAGAAACAAACTATTCAAAGCTAACCTCAGCGATACGGAGCTAGTATGGTGACTGAACAAGGCCATGTAACGCTGAATTCATAGCGACATCAGCCACATGTAATAGTGATAGAGCCAAGAGATGACTGTTATCGCAGTTATCTTTATAAATAGGGATGTTCATCGGATCGGATAACGGATTATTCGGATTATTCGGATCGGATTATTCGGATTTGAAAATTTCATGACCCTATCTGAAATCCGATCCGAATAAGGATTTTTCAATCCGATCCGAATCTATCTGAATTCAATTCGGATCGGATTCGGATATATCCGAATAATCCGAATTTATCCGAATAATCCGAATAAACCAAATAATAATTTTTTTTCTTTTTTTCTTCTATATATTTATTTTTTTCTAATTTTTTATTCTTTCCATTTTATAAGTTGCTAATCGCAATAAAAGATATAAAACTAAAAGATAAAATTTGACTTGTATACAAATTCAAAATTTAGAACATAATAGGTAATTGTATAAAACGCGAATATTAGAATCTCTAATCTAGAACGGCGGTCGATTATTGCATAATTATTTAGGATTATGACTAAAATGTGTAAAGATTCTTGTGTATTGAGTTGAAAACATAATATATAGTTGAGTAATGAGTATTGGGCTAGAAATATAGTTGAAGTCTTATTCGGATTAATCGGATATCCGAATAATCCGAATAACCCGAATAAAAAAAATGTGATATCCGAAATCCGATCCGAAATCCGAATAAGGAATTCGGATTCGGATGAGATCCGATCCGAATATCCGAATAAAGATTCGGATTGATTTATTCAGATTCGGATATGGATCAGATTTCGGATATTTTCGGATATCGGATTTTTTGAACACCCCTATTTATAAACAACACGTTTTCATGATATTTGACTACTTATCTTTAGGTAACAGGTTGAAACCACTTTCATGATGAGTGTCTAATCAAAGTGAAAAAAACCCAAAACCTTTATTTTTACATCTACAATAACAAAACATTCATAATATAAAACAAAATAATGCTTAGAAAAAACTAACCTCACATTTAGGTATCCAATGCTTGTAATTGATATATGTAAGGAGCACGATAGTCACATACATAAAAAAGAAACATACATTAGAAAAGTAAATACTTAAACCAAGACAAAATAAACAACATTGAATATTCAAACAAAAAGAGAGTAAACTTACATGCAATTCTCCATTTTGCTTCTCTTATGTTACATCCGGTTTACATGCTGCACCACAAGCATTACTTAAGATTAAAGGACGACTTCGTAAGACAAAATGCAACCATGTTGTCTAGAGTCTACTCAAGGTGAAGGAACACCAAACTTCGCTCTTACAAATGTAATTAAACAACATTCATAATACAAAAGGATTATACTTTAATATAACTAACCTCACATCTTGATATCCAGTGCATGTAATTAGGAAGATAGTCATACACATTAAAATTTTAAGACAAAAACAAAGAAACAACATAAACTTGAAATAAGACAAAACAAACAACATTGAATATTCGAACAAAAAGACACTTAAAAACTAATTACATGCAAATCATTATTTAGCTTTTGGTATGCTTCCTCTAGTTTAACATGTTTCAATACAAGTATTCGTTAAATATTAAAGGATAGTTTAGTAAAAGAAACATGGTCAGTGAATATTCAATGTTAAATTAGAGGAATACAAGTATTCCTTAAGATTTAAACGATAGCTTCTGGTATTCTTCCTCTGATTTCAAGGTACCAGAAGATAAGCTATGTGTTTATAAATATAATAAAATAAATTCTTAAATATAAAAATAAACGTATGATTAAAACTGACATCGTATTTTTGGGAGCAAGCATGGTGAGTGTACACACTAGTGTAACTCTAAATTCATAAAAAAAAAGTTAGCCACACGTAATTGTGAGGCACCCATTCACGAGTGTCCTCGCAATTATCTATGTATCTTAGACACTTCCATGATATCCAAATCCTTACCTTTAGGTAGCGGTTAGTGGCAACTTCCAAGTTGCTTATGTTCTACCCGAGGTGAAGGAACACCAAACTTCATCCTTGCAAATATAATTAAAAAGCTTTCACAATATAATTAAAATAAATTCATGATACAAAAAAGATAATACTTTATGAAAAGAAAACTAACCTCACATCCGGATCTCCGCTGCATGTAATTGATGCGTTTAAGGATAGTCATATTCAATTATAAAAAACAACAATTAGAAACATAAAAATTAGAAATAAGACGATACAAACAACGCTATTAAATATTCAAATATAAAGGCACGTAAAACTTACATGCAAATCTCTATTTTGGTTTTGGTATGCTTCAAATAGTTTAACAGGCTACACTAAATGCATTCATGTAAAGCATGGTTAAGTAAAAACACATGCCAGCATGTAATGTTGGGTTATTCGAGTTTGTTCACGGGTCAAACGGGTCAGAAAATGGGTCATCTAAGTTTGATTTCAAACGTGGGTTTAGTTAACTTGGTTTGACCGGAGGATGTGAACTCAAAGTGTGAAGTGATCACCGACCCACTAGGAGATCATGGAGGAAATTGTGGAGTTAGTTATATTAGTCATTATTATTATAAATAGTGGTGTTATGTTTACGTTTTGAATGCCCTTGTAATTCTTATTTCGTAAAGCAATACACAGAGAAAATCATCCCAAATTGTGTGTGTTGTTTGTGTTTAAAGGGGCCTGAACCAACATGTAAGTGGTGAAATAACAATAAATCTAAAAAACGTAGTTGGAAATCATATTAAACCTTTATCATCTCATGTAAAGCTATCATGTCCATGCTACCTGGCACCTAGTCAAGGTAGGGGAAGATAAGCTATATATGTGTTAGTAAAAATAATAAAACAAATTCTTAAATAGAAAAATTGTCAAAAACACATAATCCATTCATCTTTATAGCAGAATATACAAAATCCTAACTCAAATACTATACAGTTCTTTGAAGAAATCGGACAAGAACTTTTGACAACATAAATCAAACTATTAGATCATCAACACAATGACCTGAAAATACACCAAGAACACTCGACTAACACTCAAGAACTCAACAATGAGTCAAATGCGAAAAACCCTAACTGGAAAGGAGATGAACTGAGACTAACAAGACAAGATGAAGAAAAACAAACTAAAAAGATAGTTGAATAATACTACATAGATGATCAATATAGTGACCAGAGAATCATTTTGCTGATGAACATCATGAACCTATCAAGAACATAGAGGTGAATAGGTGATGGTCTCCTAATTTTATAGTATGAGCATATATTCACATGAAGGAAGCCCAGGTTATGTACAGCAGCAACAGCCCAAGTGCAAAGCCCATCATCACATTAGCCCACTAGCAATCCAGTAATCCAACTCAAAGTCGTCCATTTACATGTACACATTACAGACAATACTACCAATATGTTTGTTATTGAATTGAACTGTATATATATTTCAACACTCCCCCTCAATTCAATAGGCAAACACATTTAATTATAACCAAACTTTTTAAATGAAAAAAAATATATTTACTTTTTTAACACACCAGCACCAAAACAACTCCATTGATTTTAATTGAGAACAACAAATTTACTAAAATTGACCTTCTATTGTTCTTTTTCCCCAAATCTTTACATTCTTGAAGACACATTTGGCGGTTTCAATTTTAAATGGTTAAAAGGACAAAAAATAAACAACATCAAAGACCTAAAGAATGCATAGAAACAAGAATACAAATCACAAAAGAGACTCAACAGATAAAAGCTAAACATCATAAATTGTATATCCAATTCATAAGGTATGAGAACAAATGAAATTATGGCGAGCTAAAAAAACAGGTTTATACATGAAGTTATGAACATATATGCTAACTTTTATTCTTGTCAAGAAAATACCAATATCCACATATAAAGACACCAAAAAACACAAAGTTCAGTTTTAAGACAACAATTAATTCCATAGTATTCAAGCAAATCCACAAATAATTAGATATTTAAGAATTCATTCAAAAACATTTAACAAATAACCTAAATTGTTTGAAGCTTAAAGCACAAATGCATAGGAAAACCAGAAAAAAAAAATTTTGCTTTACCAAAATGAACCATTCTGACAAAAAACACACTAAGGAAAATTGTTTTTTCATTTATGCTTTCATCTTGCTTAATAATAGAAATTTAGTGTTTTACGATAATTTTTTCAATTTATAGCTAAATTTATTAGAATTTATTTAAGGAACAAACCCTTTTATCACTCTGTTTTATTAAGAATTCAACAAGACTTTGTGACCACTTTAGAACACTATGAACAACCATTTACCAAAAACAACAACAAAATTTTAGACCTAAACATAACAAAGACACTTTGACTTTACTAGAACACAATACAAATAGTGGCAGACAGAATGGAGATGCAGACAGAATGGAGACGCGGACAAAAAACACAGAAGACACAAACAACAACAATCAAGATAATTTTTATCAACATGCGAAAATGAAACAAAAATTACAGCTTGTATTAGTATTAATACTTACATAACCCGTAATTCATATAGAAAATCAATTTGTAAGGAAGAACATGATCAAGATATAACACAAGCTATAAAATCTTTCAATAATAACTATTCCACATATTTATCGTATCCACATTTTTAAAGAAATCACATCATTCAACATTATTAGAATCATATCTAATTAAACAACCTGAAACACAATTCACATTAACAATAACCACTCAATTCATCAAGCGACCAGAAACTACACGAAGAGTCATAAGACTCTATAAGACTCAGACTAACAACTGAAGCAAAAGAGAAAGATTGATGTCATTGTGAAGAACATAAAACTAAAAAACGTTTACGATAACATGAATCTACATGAAGAAATTAACAGGCAAGACCAAACATTATGTTGATCAAATCATAAAGTTTAGATTCAACAATGATAAAGAATAAACTCCAATAATGCCACAAGACACATTATGAATAAGATTTGAGAGACATTAATGTGAACACAAGAGTAGATACACACCAGAATGATGTTCATATTTCATCAGATTTGTAAATTGATGAATAAAATTTGGTCTTGTATGCACAAACTACAAAACAATTATTTGATTATAGAAGACATGAATAACAAGATTTAAGAGAAACTCCACTCAATACATGAAGACAAGACTAAAAAAACCTTAATCAAATAATGAATTTTAGATTCATTATTGACAAAGAATAATTGCAAAAGTACCACAAGCCATACCATAACTTGTAGTAAACACTACATCAGAGAACAATCATATGCATTTCAAACTATCATGAAATTATATGATTGTTTAATAAATATCAGACACAAATCTGATGAGGCAAAAGTCACAAAACTTAAGAGAAAGACATATCATAAGACATATACCAACTTTCTGTAACACCATAGAAACCAAAGAAATCAGAAGCATATCTTATTAAGACAGAAGGAATCATATGATTCACTAAGATTATCATAAACATATCTGATAAGAAAGATAAAGCCACACAGCTTTTAAGAGCTCAGATTTACATGTGAAGATAAGAATTGTGAAGAACATAAAGACTAATATTGACTTTAGTCAAAAAAAACTTTTACAACTTTACATATAAGACAGAATCATAAGATTCAAGAGAAAAATCTGATAAAAAGAATCATACAATACAGAATAAGATTTGAGAAGAGTAATATCTTTTAGATTATTACTACTAGAAACCTTAGAAAAAATATGATTCATAAAAGGAAAGAACAAGATTTGTGAGAAGAGTAATATCTTTGTGATTATTACTACTATTAACCTTGATTTAAGAACCAATAAGACATCAAATCCAAGATTGAACAATAACCCATAGCACGCTCAACTGATTTAAAGATTGATAACCATAAAACCTTTAATAACCAAACCATCTCCTTTTTTGGAAAAATTCCAAAAACAGACAAAATGTATAGAATAAGATTGAATCATATATGACATTACCCCCACTCAATCTTATTCTAGAGACAAGAATACAGATTAGGAACAGTTTTTGTTTTCCAATACCAGAATTAGATCATTAAGCAATTTATCTTCCATTTCTTAAAAAACACTGATTTATTTAAGGCATCAACAATCTGAGCAACTTGTGTTTATAGAAAATTCAAGAAAAATTCAATATGCGTTTCTTAATACATAATTTTCAAGAAAAATTCAACATGCATTTCTTAATACATGAAATCTTTACACAAATCATACCCAAATTTTAAACTTATGAGCAGTGAGCTCAAAAATGACAGGTCATATAAAAATTGGCTACCTATTAACTATTTTGCATATGTGAATTGTCATTTATGAACTATATATCAATACTCAGGTAATGAATAAAAAAACACACACAAAAGATATACAAGAAACCAATATACAAGAGCTCATAAAAAATAGAATAAAGCACAATACAAGATAACAGATTTCATGCAACATATAGACTACAACAATCAATAGTGTTGTGGCTCTCCATGTATGCACACAGTCAGGTAATGTTTCTCCCTGATAATTCACCAATACTGGTACTCCTAAACTGATCAAATAATTCCTAACAAGAGATAACTCGTTTGACAAGTAATATAATTACAGAAAGGTGAACTTACATATCTAAGCAGCCAATAATGCAGGAGCATCATGCTCGAAGAGAAGCAACCCACCAAAGTTTATAGCAACAATCCATATATTTAGTTGTTTGATGAAAAGAGACACCCTCATCCTCATTCGAAGCTTCCTGTTCCAGAGCAGAAATTGCAGGACTAATAAGTTCATCACCCCATTGGCACCGTCGATGATTCCAGTCTCAGACGACCCTTATGCCATTGTTTTGTGAAATAGAATTGGTACGAGACCGGTGGTGGTGAAATTATAAAGATCGCCAATGCCGACGGAGACATAGAGAAGTTAGAAAAGGTGAGCAAGAATAGAGGGTATCGACATAGATTATGGATAATTGAGAGAAGTGAGAGGTTATCAATTGAACATGTAGATGTCGATTAGAGAGAAAAAAATAACACAAAAAATGATCATTTTGAAAGTCAGTTTTCTAACATCATCGAAACTTGATCGACCTTGGCCGCTTTTTCAGATCTTGAGTTTTAATCTCAAACCCTAGAAATTTGACACTTCCAGCTGATCACGAAAGAGAAATCAAACTTCGATCCTTCGACTTCAATCAAGCCAAATAAACGAGGGAATCAAGAGCCCAAATAGATCAAGAATCTGACCAGAAGCCCCATGTGTAATCAAAGAGAATCTAAGACACATATGAATCCAAATCACAGATTAAGATCAAGATAATGAGAACTCCAATCGTTCACAATCAAGAACTTAGTAGGTTGGATGAAACCATTCTTGACAGCGGAAGACTTTAACAGTACAAACTTTAGAGTGATAGTTACCCAGAACCAACAAAGCAATAGAGAAGACAACCGATCAAGAGCCTCACAGCTCTGATACCATGTCAAAAACACATAATCCATTCATCTTTATAGTAGAATATACAAAATCCTAACTCAAATACTATACAGTTCTTTGAAGAAATCAGAAAAGAACTTCTGACAACATAAATCAAACTATTAGATCATCAACACAATGACCTAAAAATACACCAAGAACACTCGACTAACACTCAAGAACTCAACAATGAGTCAAATGCGAAAAACCCTAACTGGGAAGGAGATGAATTGAGACTAACAAGACAAGATGAAGAAAAACAGACTAAAAAGATAGTTGAATAATACTACATAGATGATCAATATAGTGACCAGAGAATCATTTTGCTGATGAACATCATGAACCTATCAAGAACATAGAGGTGAATAGGTGATGGTCTTCTAATTTTATAGTATGATCATATATTCACATGAAGGAAGCCCAGGTTATGTACAGCAGCAACAGCCCAAGTGCAAAGCCCATCACCACATTAGCCCACTAGCAATCCAGTAATCCAACTCAAAGTCGTCCATTTACATGAAAAAACCAAAGTACACATTAGAGACAATACTACCAATATGTTTGTTATTGAATTGAACTGTATATATATTTCAACAAAAATAAACCTACAATTCAAAACTAACCTTGTATTTTGGGAGCAAGCATGGAGACTAAACACACCAATGTAACACTAAATTCATTAAAGAAATCAAACACGGGTAATTGTGAGGCATCCATTCACAAGTGTCCTCCCTATTATACATGTATCCCAAACACTTCCATGATATCCTAATCCTTACCTATAGGTACGTAGTGGTTCTTGACAACTTTCAATTTGCCTAGGGGCTAGTCAAGGTGAAGGAACACCAAACTTCGTCCATGCAAATATAATTAAAAAAAATATCAGAATACAAAAAGATAAAACATTAAACAAAGAAAACTAACCTCACATCTTGGTATCTGGTGCATGTAATTGATAAGTTAACTAATAATAACATTTAAAACATAGTTGGAAATACCAATTATAGCTAGTCGGAGGTATTGGGGCTAGTGATGGGAGACCTGGCTATTATCCATGTATCTCGTACACTTCAATGATATCCTAATCTTTACCTTTAGGTATCGGTTCATGACAACTTCCAAGTTGCCTATGGTCAACCCAATATGAAGGAACACCAAACTTCATCTTTTCAAATATAACTAAAAAGCTTTCAGAATAAAGAAAGTTAATACTTTAAAAAATGAACACTAACTTTACATCCGGGTATCAGGTGCATGTAAATGATAAGTGTATCGAGGAAGATAGTCATATACATTTTAAAAAAACAACTATTAGAAAGATAGAACACTATTAAATATTTAAATATAAAGACACTTAATACTTACATGACAATCTCTATTTCGATTTTAGTATGTGGCCTCTAGTTTTACAAGCAACACCACATGCATTGACAGAAAGCATTATATAGAGAAACACACATGAGACCATATTAGTATGGTGAAATAACAATAACTTCAAAAACATAGTTGGAAATCTTTTCAAACCTTTATCTTCTCGTGTATCGTCGTCCCGGCGATGCTACCTAGCACCTAGTCAAGATATGGAAAGATAGTCAAGATATGGAAAGATAATCTACGTGTTAGTAAAAATAATAAAATAACTTCTTAACTATAAAATTAAACCTAAATTTCAAAACTAACCTCGTATTTTGGGAGCAAGCAGGGCGAGTGAACACATAAGGATAACGATAAATTCATAAAGACATCATGCACACATAATTGTGAGGCACCAATTCACGAGTGTCCTCACAATTATCAATGCATCTCGTACACTTACATGATATCCTAATCCTTACCTTTAGGTATCGGTTCGTGACAACTTCTAAGTTGCCAATGGTCTACCCAAGGTGAAGGAACACCAAAATTCACCTTGCAAATATAATTAAAAAATTTTCAGAATATAAAAACTTAATACTTGAAAAAGAAAAAGAAAATTTTCCTCACATCCCGGGATCTTGTGCATGTAATTGAGGCGTGTATTGAGGATGATAGTCATATACATTGAAAAACAACTATTAGAAAGATAGAAAGGATTGTTTAGGGAACCCACATGCGACCATGTTAGTTTAGTGAAATAACAATAACTTCTAAAACATAGTTGGAAATCATTTCAAACCTTAATCTTCTTGCATATCGTCATCACGTCAATGTTACCTAACACCTAGGCAAGGTACGGAAAAATCATCTACGTGTTAGTAAAAATAATAAAATAAACTCTTAAATATAAAATTAAACCTAACATTCAAAACTAACCTCGTATTTTTGGAGCAACGTTGCTATAATAGTCATTGTTATAATTTCACCTGATCCACCAACACAATGAAGAAGAATAATATACTTTAAAGAGTCAACAAATAAACATGTACATGACAAGACACCTAAGAATATACACATAGATTATCTTCAGATATCATTAAACCCTATAACTGACACTTTTGAACAGTTTACGGCAAAGCCACACTTACAAATGGCACTTTTGAACAGTTAACACAAATTGCATTCAAGTAAATGTAAAATCCGGCAACGAATTCATGTTAAAAGCATCATTAAGATGTTAATGTGGATGAAAGTATGGAATAATATGAAAAATCAAGTGAGTAAAACCTTCACATCAGTGATCTTCGTAAGAATATCCCCTGATCAGACCTCACGAGAGAGAGAGATCAACAAGAAGAAAAACAGATGTTAAACCCTAACAATATTAAATAGATAAAATCAAACAAAAATCCCCTGATGATAAACGAAAACGAAGAACCTTACGTGATGGAGTCGCAGAGGCGCAATGTGATTCGCGTAACAGTCGATCTTCCCACGGCAGCCGAGAAAAATAAATTAAAGGAACGTTTGTGGGGGTTTCAACTTTGGGGAATATTAGGGTCCTACTAGCTATTGTGTAGCAGCAGATGAGTTCAATGATTTCAACACAGAAGAAGATCAAATCAGCGTCTGGTACGTGTTTGAAGAAGAAGATCGAACACAAAGATCGTTTATGGGGTTTTTGAAGTTTGGGGGAATTTTGAGATCATCGGAAGTTCAATTCCAGTGTAGCAATCGCCTTCTTCAACAACTTCCACATTATAAACGAATGATTCGCAGAAAGAAGAAGATGGGGATGAAGATGATGATGATGGTGATGATGGTGATGGTGATGATGGTGATGGTGATGGTGATGATGGTTGTTTTTGTAATTTATAAATGAATGATTCACAGGCAGAAGAATGATGATGATGATGATGATGATGAAAAAAAGGAACGTTAGGGTGAATATTCGGAAATCCCGGAGTCATGATTTCAACAGAGATACGCCCATGATGTGTCATGTATGATGATGTGTCATGTATGATGATTCTTTCTCACAATAAGAGCTTAGGTGGTCACAATGCAAAATGACGGCATTTTACATTTGACATGTGTATTTAATGTTTTGTTATTTTTGTATTTGTTTTACAAAAGTTTATTATTTATTTTTCTAAGCTAAAAAATAAAACAACATATAAATAAGTTCTGCATGACGACTTGTATATACGCATTAACTTATTGTACCTCACATAATACAGATCGTTTCAGCAAAAAGTTTACACCAAAATATTTAAAAATAAAAACAGGTTAAGTTGTAGTCTCAAAACGTTTTTTAATAAACGTTTTTTAATATGATAGATTAAAAGATAGAGCTGAAATCTTAAAACATATTAAGTTTTTTTTGTGTATGGATAGATAATATAAAATTTTATGCAAATATTAGTAAGTATAAGGTTATTGTGTAACTAATTATAAGGGGTAATATATAAACAATGTTATAAATACGATTTTATCCTTAAAATTGATTGCATCTTATGCACTAAATATAGTAAGTGTTCTTAATTTTTTGGTATCTTAAAATACCCATCTCATATGCTTTGTATATAGTATATGTATATATATATATATACATATATATATGTATGTATATATATATGTATATATATATATACATACATATATATATACACATATATATATAGGGTAAGGTTCATTTGTTAACCCTTGTTTATTACGATAACCCGTTAACTCTAATGTAGCGAACACTTACACCTGTGTAACTAACTTTTACACCGCGTCACACCACTGATGTAACGATTTTTCCTCAATTTTTAAATTTTCCCTCCATTTTTAAAAAACTCCACC
>BJCN01344290.1:3623-16150 GCA_018326445.1 Flaveria brownii
TGTGTTGACACTTGATTTACATGTATTCTCAGGTATCTATTAAGAGCTTATGGACTCGCACGTAGGATCATATAAGAGCCCAAGATACATCTACTTATTATTTGAATTATGACTAGACATGTTGTTAAAGAACAAGTTATCTTTTTGCTTCCGCTACGCATAATGATTATCATTGTAATGAATAATTAAAATCTATCATATAGATAATTGCGTCTCATGTGTGACTACTGTGTTCGATCCTGTTTGCTCACTCCTCCGTGATAAATTCCAGACCCGGAATTTGAGGGTGTGACATTGGCACACCAACGACGGCCTCTTCCACGGCAATCACCTCTGGAAACAACCGTGCACCTTTCGACGTCTCCTTTGATGAAATGTGATTCAAACCACGTGCGTTGCATGGGAGCTTCCGGATTGTTTGCATCAGATGTGTACTACGTCAAGCTTACATGGAGTTTTTACTTTTATGCACGTTTTCCATTTCCAATAATATTCTAACGGCTAGGTTGTTGAGCCGAGTAGAATTAGTAGGGTTGTTACTTGTTTTCGTTACTTTTTTTTTCTTAGTATTTATAGTGTGCACATCTTCATGGTTATGTACTCGAAAATCCTCTTCTGATCAATAACAAGCTCTCAAGTATTTTGAAGTATTTCTCTTTTGTTTGTGTTCTTGTGAATCTCTTGTTCTGATTACCAACAAATCTGGTATCAGAGCACAGGATCCTTTGTTCCCTACCCAATAAACCTTTCTGCGTTTCTACCATGTCTGACCTCAACTCCACCCAAAACCCATCTGCCCCACTCATTCCAGTGTTCAAAGGAGAAGGGTATGAACACTGGAATCTACGCATGAAAACTATACTGAGATCCAGAGAGTTATGGGATGTTGTGTACCTGGGTATTACTGCTACGGGGGGAGATAACCGGGAAGCCAGGAAGAAGGATGCGCAAGCAATGACTATCATACAACAAGGTGTGCATGATAGTCTATTCTCGCGCATAGCGGGTGCTGCTACGGCCAAGGAGACGTGGGATATACTACGACTTGAGTATCAAGGAGATTCTCAGGTTCAATCCGTTAAACTTCAAGGATTGAGACGTGAGTTTGAGAACTTGTCTATGAAAGAAGATGAAGTTGTAGGTGACTACTTCTCTCGAGTCATGAATAATGTGGGACAACAACGATCGTATGGTGAAGAGCTCACTGACCAGAAGGTTGTAGAAAAGGTTCTTCGGAGTCTATCTCCGAAGTTTGATTATGTCATTCCTTCAATTGAAGTTGTGTATGATCTGTCCAAAGTCATACCTGTCAAGCTGATGGGATTGCTTCAATCCCAAGAAGAGAGAATGAATGGAAGAATGTCAATGGATAAGTCCATTAAAGTCAGTAGTAGCACTGATAATCAGGCTCTTCAGGTGGTGCAAGAACAAAATCGATCTCCAAGTGGGAGAGGACGTGGACGAGCAACCTTCAGAGGCAGAGGCAATGGTCGTGGTAGAGGTAATCTGGATAGAAGCAAAATCCCACAATGCTATACGTGTAAAAAATTTGGACACGTGAAGAGAGACTGCTGGTATAATGAAGAAAATCAAGCCAATGTAGCCGAGCAAGATGAACCAGAAGAACAAGCTGATGATCAACACCTTCTTATGGCACTCATTCCTCAAGTTGATGAAGATGAGCAGATGACACTTATGACCAATGCAAGTCAAGAAGGTAACTCTAATCACTTATGGTTCATTGATTCTGGGTGTTCTAATCACATGACAGGGTTGAAAGAAAGCTTTAGTACCCTGGATGACTCATTTAAATTGGAGGTCAGGCTTGATGATAAGAAGAAACTCGAAGTAGAAGGAAAAGTTACAGTTAAGATCCACACTGGGTCTAACTCATACAAGATACTAGAAGATGTGTACTATACACCCAAACTTCAGTACAATCTACTCAGTGTGGGTCAATTGATGAAGAAGGGATACTTAATCAGTTTTGATGATGATAAGTGCTCTATCAAAGATAAGAAGACAGGGAGGATTCTTGTGCAAATTTCTGTTGCAAGCAACAATATGTTTGTGTTAGATGCAACATGTTTGGTTACAACTGTTGCACCTACACTAAACAAACATGATGCTGAAGTCCTTAAGTGGCATTGTAGATTCGGGCATCTTCATTTTGAAGGTTTAAAAAAGCTGCATGACAAAGCAATGGTACATGGCCTACCACCCATTAATACCTCAGTACAATGTGAAGCCTGTCTCACAGGTAAGCAATCTAAACTTCCCTTTCAAGCATCTTCTTGGCGAGCTAAATCAAGATTAGAACTTGTTCATACAGACCTTTGTGGTCCCATGCAAGTTCCTAGTCTTGGGAATAGCTTGTATTACTTGTTGTTCATTGATGATTTATCAAGGATGTGTTGGGTTTATTTCTTACACAACAAGAATGATGCTCTTGAAAAATTTAAAACTTTTAAAGCCATGGTAGAGAAAGATTGTGGGCACCCTATCAAAGTACTGAGGTCTGACAGAGGAGGCGAATTCTGTTCACAAGAGTTCACTGCTTTCTGTGAACAGGCAGGCATCAAAAGGGAGCTGACACCTCCATACACTCCACAACACAATGGTGTTGTAGAGAGGAAAAACAGAACTGTAATGAATCTGACAAGAAGCATGCTCCATGAGAAGGATATGCCCATGATTTTCTGGGCTGAAGCTGTCTCGACTGCAGTCTATGTGATTAATAGATCACCCACCAAGTCTCTCAACAACATCACACCTTCTCAAGCTTGGTCAGGTAAAAAGCCTTCTGTCAATAATATGAAAATATTTGGATGCATTGCTTTTGGACTAATACCCTCTCAGTTAAGAAGAAAACTTGACTCAAAATCAGAGAAAACTATTTTCATTGGTTATTCAAACCAAACTCATGGTTATCGGTTATATAATCCCATTACCAAAAAGTTCTCTATCAAAAGAGATGTGGTATTTTTGGAAGACTCAAAGTGGAATTGGAGTGAGTCTAGTACAACTTTTGATAGAGACCACACCTTTGTTGACTCATTTCCTCTTCTCAACACTGACAACCCTTTGCCAACCACATCACATGATTAGTCACATGATGTGACAACACCTAACCATGCTCCTAACACCTTTGAACCTAACACCTTTGAACCATCCCCACCTACCTCACCTATAAACCAAAATGTCACTTCTACTCTACCTACAACCAACAGTGAGCCTGCTGGACCCTCAAAAAGAACCCATAAACCTCCCTCCTGGTTAAACGACTATTATAGTGGACAAGAGTTACTAGAAGATGAAGCAGACTACTCCACTTGTCAGTTTGCCTTGCTTTCTGACCCAGTCAATTATCAACAAGCAGCTAAAGAACAAAAATGGCTGGATGCTATGCGTGAAGAGCTATCCTCAATTGAAAGAAATCGGACGTGGCAGCTAGTTCATCTACCACTTGGCAAGAATGTCGTTGGTGTCAAGTGGTTATTCGAAACCAAAGAAGGACCTGATGGGAAAGTTATCAAGTACAAAGCCAGATTGGTGGCCAAAGGTTACTCACAACAACATGGCATTGATTTTGAAGAAACTTTTGCACCAGTTGCTCGTTTTGAAACCATTCGCATTATACTTGCTATAGCTGGTCAGATGGGTTGGCAAATACATCAATTAGATGTTAAGTCTGCATTTTTAAATGGAGACTTAACTGAGGAGATCTATGTTGCTCAGCCTGAAGGCTTTGAAGTTGAAGGAATGACGGACATGGTATACAAGCTCAGGAAAGCTCTCTATGGCTTAAAGCAAGCCCCCAGAGCTTGGTATGCTAAAATAGATGGTTATTTCATACAAAATGGGTACACAAGAAGTCAAAATGAACCCACTTTGTATGTCAAGAAAAATCAAGCAGGCAATGTTATCTATGTATGTATGTACGTAGATGACATCATCTACACTTCCTCAAGTACAAGTATGATCAAGGAGTTCAAGGATGGGATGAAATCAATGTTTGAAATGACAGATATGGGTTTATTAAAGTTCTTCTTAGGACTTGAAGTGAAGCAAAAGGAGTATGGAATTTTCTTAAATCAAGAAAGGTATGCTACTACCGTATTATCTCGTTTTAACTTGTCTCATTGCAGAACTGAAACTACACCCATGAACCACAATGAGAAGTTAAAGCTGGAGGACGGAACTGAGGCTGTCAATGCTGAGACCTACAGAAGCTTGGTGGGAGGCTTAATCTATTTGACACACTCGCGACCAGATTTGATTTATGCAGTTGGCATGGTCTCACGCTTCATGCAAAGTCCTACTAAAACACATTTTGGTGCTGCAAAAAGAATACTTCGCTATGTTGCTGGAACTAAGTCATATGGTTTGTGGTTTGCTCGAACGCATGAAGTCACTTTGATCGGACACAGTGACAGTGATTGGGGGAGTTGCATTGATGATCGTAAGAGCTTGTCTGCCTATGTGTTCACGCTAGGAAGTGCTGCTGTTTCATGGTGTTCAAAGAAACAGAATTCAGTTGCTTTATCTAGCACTGAAGCTGAGTATATCTCAGCTTCAGCTGCTACATGTCAGGCTGTTTGGCTTCGCAGAATTCTTGAGGATCTGAATTGGACTCAACATGATTCAACTATAATCTACTGTGATAATAAGTCCACAATCAACTTGTCCAAGAATCCAGTTATGCATAGCCGATCCAAGCATATTGAATTGAAGTATCATTTTTTGAGAGAAATGGTTAATCAAGGGCAGATCAAGTTGGAGCACTGCAGTACTCATCATCAACTAGCTGATATGCTAACGAAGACAATTACAAGTGAAAAATTTGCTTACTTTAGGCATGTGATGGGAGTTAGACGGTTTGAATCAAGGGAGGATGATGAAATGTGATTCAAACCACGTGCGTTGCATGGGAGCTTCCGGATTGTTTGCATGAGATGTGTACTACGTCAAGCTTACGTGGAGTTTTTACTTTTATGCACGTTTTCCATTTCCAATAATATTCTAACGGCTAGGTTATTGAGCCGAGTAGAATTAGTAGGGTTGTTACTTGTTTCCGTTACTTTTTTTCCTAGTATTTATAGTGTGCACATCTTCATGGTTATGTACTCGAAAATCCTCTTCTGATCAATAACAAGCTCTCAAGTATTTTGAAGTATTTCTCTTTTGTTTGTGTTCTTGTGAATCTCTTGTTCTGATTACCAACAAATTTCGGTTTGTAATTTATTTCGAGTACATACATTTTTGACCGTGTAAAATATAGAAAGTAGAAGAGCCCTGGGTTTTATATTTGCTTTCGGCCTTCAAAAGGGTTGAGCCACCCATGGTTTTCGGTATATATATTGTATTTTAATATCAAGTGGCCGAATATGTATTAAACAACAAGTTTCTTCATTCTTGACACTATTATGGCTTATCTAAGAATCTTTTGTCTTTGACTTTTTAATCATACATGTGGGAAAAAGATGAATTCTTTTACCTTTTTGAGCATTCAACCACTCATTGCTAATTCCACCGTTCTTGCGTTCTATTTTTTTGCCTAATACAGATCAAGATCTGGAAAATAAAGTTTACTACTATTAATCATTGGACAATATTTCTAATATTGGTGGTAAGCACTTGGGGTTAGCTAATTCGAGAAAAGAGCAGATAATGATTCTGGTTTAGCATTTCACTGAGGTTAGTTAGTTCTTTAATCATATAATACAATAATTTCAGAAAGGGGTTGCGGCGCAGCTTGTTGCCCGTCTACCTTCTATTTTGATGTAATTGACAAATATATTGTATTTCTTTAAAAAAAAAAAAGTATGTAAGGGTTATTTTATAAAAAAAAAAAAATTTTAATCTGAAAACAAAGTATTCTCTTAAAACAATCACATATTTAAATTTCAAATACGATATATATATTTACATATAAGATAAATGATGCGATACATATAATTTACAAGTTTTCTTGTATTTACATAACATGAAATTCATAAAGTGCACAATATTAATTACTTCTCGTCTCCCTCAAATTATGCAGTGGGGTAAGAAGCCTGCATGGCAATGCCACAAAGGCCTTCTTTAGCCTCAACATCTCTTTGCATCATGATGTACCCCTCTTGACCCCAACTTGTTCCCCAAGAGTTTTTCACCAACCAATACTTAGTTCCATCATCGGTAGTCCCATAACCAATTGCAGTAACACCATGGTCCAGTTCCGTGCCACAGTCTCCTGTAAACACACCACTAGAGTAGAACTGGAAGTCGGACCCACTAGCATCAATAGCAACTGAGACGGGCTGACTAGCCACAGCCTTTAACAGCGCACTTTCGCTATTGGCCGGAACATCTTCATGGCCAGTAATTGTTGCAGCATGGTTAGATGCCTTGTTGCTGTTGCAGGTGCCGTCAACACCTTGGTACGGGTAGTTGGTCTCTGTTGTGAGGCCTTTGTTTTTTACGATGAAGTCAAAGGCGTTGTCCATAAGACCACCCTCGCATCCTTGATCTACACCACTAGTGTCGCAGTCCACGAGCTCTTGTTCAGATAGTGACACTAGTTTGCCTGTTTTCAGTTGGGTTATACCCTCCATAGCTGCCACAGCCGAAAATGCCCAGCAACATCCTACATATCATCATGAACTATTGATGTTAGAAAGCATGATATGTAGTTCTGTTAACAGGCTCATCTTAGTACTTGGACCATGTTTATTAATATTCAAATATTCACAAACTAATTTCGATCTGCTTACCACATTGGCCTTGGTCTTTAATTGGTGTTACTGCACCCTTCTTTCTCCAATCCATGGATGATGGAACCGCTGTAACATTTTCATACCTGAAAGTTGAGGTTGAGGGGGAGCATTCATGTGCCTTGAATCTGTTTCTTGTTGTTCTGAACTCTTCATTCGTAAGGTCTGCAAACTCATTGACTGCAAGTTTGTAACCTTTGTTCTTGGCATTGTTGAATGACTCTATGTACCGGACATTCTCTTGATAAATTTTTGAACGTCGTTCCTTCTCATCAGCATCCTTGTATTTGCGTCCATAACGAGCCATCCATTGCTCATGATTTTCATAGCTGGAATCCTCCAAGAGCAAGCGTGATGCAACATGAGATAGCAAAGAAGCCGAGAAGAAAAGTAAAAGCAAAAAAGCCAGGGTAGTTCTGGATGACATAGTGCAGCTAGAAGTTGTAAGAAAGATCTTAAGGAAATGAGTTGGATTGTACTCTTTACGCTGAGGTTGGCTTTATATAGAAAGAGGGTTTGGTCCTGGTATGTAAATTAATAGAAATACCTGAAAGACAAAATGTCCTGATTTTGAAGTATAATTAATAATGTGAGCTAGTGACGTACTCTGTTGTTTAGAGTGATGATTAATCAAATCTAATAAGCATCTTGGATTTTCCTATTGGACTAGTGTATATATAGCTGCATAGTAATCAAACTGTTGTGCACTCTTTTGTTTTGTTAACATATACCAAGATGCATATAGGGTAATGTAACAAATTAAAAAATATAATCTGGCTGCTATTTTGGAATTTAGTTGGTTCTGTAACGTAGACTTTCTCTAAGGCTGGATAAATCCTAGATATATTTAGTTTGTGGCCTAAGCCTAATAACTTTTTAATTCTGTCTGGTGAGTATTTTAGCGATCTGTATTTTTTTCGCAAGTGTGTATGTCTCTTAATATAGACTTTTGATGTGATTTGAGAACATTTTCATGTGTATCAGACATTTTTATAATAATATGAAAAATGGACTTCTTATCAATAATGAAACCCAGGTGATGTATGGCAGAAGATATCCATTGTAAATTAGGATGATTTAAATTATAAACTTCTTGAAATCAATAATGCCTTGATCATTAAGCGAGACGGTTCTCCATGGGTCAGTCATGATTCATGGCATCCGGGAGCCTTTTGCTTCTCTTAGATTATTTCATCCAGAAATCTACAAGTTGCCAATATGCAGTGTGAATAGAATCAACTTTCAGGATCTGTTTAGATTTTTGATAGTGCAATGTGCTTATTAGGATTATTAAAGATCACTGGAACTGTCGTTAATGATTGTTATTTTTTTGAGTTTTGATATACATGATATGGATGGGGCAGCTAGAGTGTCCATGTAAAATTGTAAATCAAGTTTATAGGCATTTGAACACCAAAACATAGTGATGCTGTAAAATTTTTTCTGGGTCCATGACATTTGATGAGTCTATGTATCTTGTATTTTGTTTGAGGCTACAGCATGTGAGTTTCTGGATAATTAACAAGAACTTTTTCCCGTGTTTCGTTGATTGTTAATGTTTTGTTAGAATTGGCCGTATTGTAGTGCCAATATATAGAGCCTTGTGCCATTGCCCGAAATAAAAAAATGTCATTGATTAATCTAATCTTAGTGAATATTTTTAGTTAAACCAACTCATCCTGTCTTTTTTTAATTTACTGCTATATTTCATCACAAAACTAAATATTCTCTTAAGACAATCAGATGTTCACATTCCAAATACTGCATGTATGTATATAGTGTAGGTATATATACATATATGATAAATGATGCGATACATATAGTTTACGAGTTTTCTTATATTTACATAACATGAAATACATACATTGTACACAATACATGTATAATTACTTTTGGTTTTCCTCAAATACTTAAGCAGTGGGGTAGGAAGCCTGCATAGCAATGCCACAAAGGCCTTCTTTAGCCTCAACATCTCTTTCCATCATTATGTACCCCTCTTGGCCCCAACTTGTCCCCCACGAGTTCTTCACCAACCAATACTTAGTCCCATCATCGATAGTCCCATAACCAACTGCAGTAACACCATGGTCCAATTCCGTGCCACAGTCTCCTGTAAACACACCGCTAGAGTAGAACTGAAAGTCTGACCCACTAGCATCAATAGCAACAGACACGGGCTGACTAGGCACAGCTTTTAACAATGCACTTTCGCTGTTGGCTGGAACATCTTCATGTCCAGTAATTGTTGCAGCATGGTTAGATGCCTCGTTGCTGTTGCAGGTGCCATCAACACCTTTGTAAGGGTAGTTGGTCTCCGTGGTGAGGCCTTTATTTTTTACGATGAAGTCAAAGGCGTTGTCCATAAGACCACCCTCACATCCCTGATCAATGCCACTAGTATCACAGTCCACGAGCTCTTGTTCAGATAGTGATACTAGTTTACCTGTTTTCAGTTGGGTTATACCTTCCATAGCTGCCACAGCCGAAAAAGCCCAGCAACACCCTACATATCATCATAAAAAATATATTGATGTTAGAAAGCATGAAACATAGTAAGCTCATCTTAGTACTTGGACCTTGTTATATTGATTTGTAAAAATTTCCAAGACGGACAATATCTGCTTACCACACTGGCCTTGGTCTTTGATAGGCGTCACCGCACCTTTCTTTCTCCAATCCATGGATGATGGTATTGCAGTAACATTTTCATACCTAAAAGCAGAGGTTGATGTGGAGCACTCATGTGCCTTGAATCTGTTCCTTGTTGCTCTAAACTCTTCATTGGTAAGGTCTGCAAACTCGTTGACTGCAAGTTTGTAACCTTTGTTCATGGCACTGTTGAAAGACTCTATGTACCGGACATTCTCTTCATAAATTTTTGAACGTCGGTCCTTCTCATTAGCATCCTTGTATGTGCGTCCATAACGAGCCATCCATTGCTCGTGGCTTTCGTAGCTGGAACTTTCCAAGAGCAAGCGTGAGGCAACATGAGAAAGCAAAGAAGCCGAGAAGAATAGTAAAAGCAAACAAGCCAGAGAAGTTCTGGATGACATAGTGCAGCTAGTAGTTATTGATAAGAATTTAAGAAGTTAAACAAACGAGTTGGATTGAACTCTTTATCCTCGGGTCGGCTTTATATAGAAACTAAGAGGGTTTAATTGGCCCTTGTTGCAAGTTAATTGATCAAAGTACATGCAAGATAAGCTGGCCTGTTGTTGAACTATAAATTAATATATATGAGCAAGCCTGTTACGTACTCTGTATGTTGTTTAAAGTGACGATTAATTAGCAATTTGGATTTTCCTATTGGACTACTTTGTATAGTAATACTTTTGTGCACTGTTTTGTATTAACATTATATATTCAAGATGTAGGGTACCTGACAAAATCTACTCTGGCTGCTATTTTGAAATTATGTTGTGTCCTGTAACTGGGGATTTTTTAAGGGCCGGATATAGCATAGATATTTGTTACTTTAACTTTTGAAATCTCTGTCTGGTGAATGATCCATACGCAGACTTGCAGCCTGCAGGCAGCATTCTCTTAACTATTCATGTCTCTTAAGATCAACTATCTTTGCCTAAACATTGTCATTTGTATGATACAATATAAATAGTATGACAGGAACAAAATGAAACTATAGCAACAGACTGCATTTAAGTGATTTAGTATGTTTGCAGGCACAAAAACATGATGAGCCGGGTTATTTGGGCTGGTGGTCTACTTTACCCTGATATCTATATTTGTCTGTGATATATAATGTTCCAATGAATCATGTGACCGCGCATTGTCCTGAGTATAGAAATCTATAGTGTAAACATGATTATGAATCCTAGAAATCTATAATATAATATAATGGCCTAGTGATCTCCAATAGAACCAAATCAGTAGCAAAACAGAGGGTGAGGGGAATAAAAGATAATCGAACTATTAAATAACCTAAGACTCATTATCAAACTAAGAAACCTCCTAAGATTTCTCCAAACTTGTGGGTGCCTTCCAGACGATTTCGACCCAATAAATAAAAATCTGAGACTTTTTTCATGTGAATATATAAAAGATTAATTCCAACATAATATAGTCGAAACACTAGGATATATTAGGTTGTCACGAAATTGATTAGAGATTAGGAGTTGTTACGATCATTGCTATCGCCAAGGCATGAATTCTAATACCTTTTACGTCATGTATTCATACATTTGCATTTCACAGAGGTTAGTTAATTTGATCAACACAAAGTTATTAATCAAACTAACTTTTCCTTTTATTTTAAATTACACTACTAAATTCATCAGAATACTAAGTCTTCTCTTAGAACAATCACAGTTCAAAGTTCAAATTTCAAATACAACATATATATACATACATGATAAATGATGTGATACATAGAATTTAGGAGTTTCTTGTATTTACATAACATGAAATATATACATTATACATATATAATTACTTTTGGTCTTCCTCAAATACTTAAGCAGTGGGGTAGGAAGCCTGCATGGCAATGCCACAAAGGCCTTCTTTAGCCTCAACATCTCTTTGCATCATTATGTATCCCTCTTGACCCCAACTTGTTCCCCAAGAGTTCTTCACCAACCAATACTTAGTCCCGTCATTGGTAGTCCCATAACCAACTGCAGTAACACCGTGGTCCAGTTCGGTGCCACAGTCTCCTGTAAACACACCGCTAGAGTAGAACTGGAAGTCTGATCCACTAGCATCAATAGCAACAGAAACCGGCTGACTAGCCACCGCTTTTAACAGGGCACTTTCACTGTTGGCTGGAACATCTTCATGACCGGTGATAGTTGCAGCATGGTTAGCTGCCTCTTTGCTGTTGCAGGCGCCATCGACACCTTGGTACGGGTAGTTAGTCTCAGTTGTGAGGCCTTTGTTTTTCATGATGAAGTCAAAGGCATCGTCCATAAGACCACCCTCACATCCTTGATCAATGCCACTAGTGTCACAGTCCACGAGCTCTTGTTCAGATAGTGACACTAGTTTACCTGTTTTCAGTTGGGTTATTCCTTCCATAGCCGCCACAGCTGAAAATGCCCAGCAACAGCCTACATATCATCATAAAATATATATTAATGTTAGAAAGCATGAAACGTCGTAAGCTCATATTAGTACCTGGACCTTGTTATATTGATTTGTAATAAATTTCAAGACAGACAATATCTGCTTACCACATTGGCCTTGGTCTTTAATAGGCGTTACTGCACCTTTCTTTCTCCAGTCCATGGATGATGGAACTGCTGTAACATTTTCATACCTGAAAAAAGAGGTTGAAGGGGAGCATTCATGTGCCTTGAATCTATTCCTTGTTGTTCTGAACTCTTCGTTGGTAAGGTCTGCAAACTCGTTGACTGCAAGTTTGTAACCTTTGTTCATGGCATTGTTGAATGACTCTATGTACTGCACGTTCTCTTCATAAATTTTTGAACGTCGTTCCTTCTCATTAGCATCCTTGTATGTGCGTCCATAACGAGCCATCCATTGCTCGTGGCTTTCGTAGCTGGAGTTTTCCAAGAGCAAGCGTGATGCAGCATGAGAAAGCAAAGAAGCCGAGAAGAATAGTAAAAGCAAACAAGCCAGGGAAGTTCTGGATGACATAGTGCAGCTAGTAGTTATGGATAATAATTTAAGAAGTTAAACAAACGAGTTGGATTGAACTCTTTATCCTCGGGTCGGCTTTATATAGAACTAAAAGGGTTTAATTGGCCCTTGTTGCAAGTTAATTGATCAAAGTACGTGCAAGATAAGCTGGCCTGA
>BJCN01344296.1:0-15952 GCA_018326445.1 Flaveria brownii
AAAAAAAAATTTAAACGTCGTAAAAATACGAGATGTTACAGTTTATCTGAGCATTGGTTCAATTTTCTTCGTTTTAAAGACGCGCAACGCGCGTCGGGGTATCATACCTAGTTTATATAAGAAAAGCAGATTGTGGACATTGTTAACAACACTCGAAATCTTATATAAAAACACGAAACTCCGCATTGTGTAGGGGGCGTAAGCCGTGAAAAAAAGCCTAACGTCAAAATATCACCGTGAACCCACGTGTTTGAGGGGAACATTGATAACCTACATAACTTTATATAAAAAAATGAAACTTCGATGCAATTGATAACATTCAAAACTTTATATAAAAAATTAAATCCATTGCGACGAGTTCCTTGATAATATTTGAAACTTTATGTAAAAAAGCAAATTTGATTTTAATAATCCAAAATATTACTTATTATCCGATAATAATCCATACTATTAATTTGACCAGTGATAATCCCAACTTTTATTTGGATTATCAATAGCAATCCCACTAGCATAATTACCATATATTTACACTTGATGTTCATTGGTTTTTGCTCGATTTCGCTTGTATATTATTTTAATACGTTTATATTTATTATTTTGAGTGAAATTGAGTGCAAAACAAACATAAATAAGTGATAATTACATCTTTGAGATTGTTATTAATAACAAAAGTAAAAGTTAAAGGTATCATCAATCAAATTAATAATATAAATTATTAAATTATTATATATTGACTAATGACTAATAATATGATTTATTAAAATCTAATGTGTCTAATATTTATGACGTCAATTGATTCTTTAATCCAGATAAACCCGTAAGACGGACCGGTTTAGTCCGGCCATGAGAAAGTGAGAAACCCTGTGGCCTCTACATAGTGGCCCCAACCCAAAAGGTGCGAATGAACAGAATAAACGGTTTATGACACACAATCCCCCATTCCCCTATCTAGATATAGATCAATCATACATATCATCGGTTGCAGCTACCGTACGCAACCACCGACCACCGCCTATAAATGGCTACCACATTCTACTCCGATGCGATGCTTCCGACCTTCATCTCGTTTTCATCGCGTATCTCCATCACTCCCGTAACCACTACCACCACCAGGTGAAAGTTCTCAAATGTTATTCAGATATGCAATTCATATGTTGTTTTTGTTATTGAAATCGTTAGCGTATGTGTATGTGAGTGTGTTTGTGTGTTTGTGATTGTGTTGTGTTGTTTCAGTGTGCGGAGATTCAGAGCTAAAATGTCGTCGTCGGTCACGGTGACGGTGAAGGAGACGGCGACTCAGGTTGAGAGTCCAGTTGTGGTACGTATTTGTGATAGGTTTCGTAGATGTGATTGTGATTGAGATTTTTGAGTTAGGTTAAAAGAGGCTGATTGCGGTTGGTTAATTATATGTAAGTGGAGGTTAAATGTTATGGTGTAAACAATACAGCTTGGATTTGGTGGTGTGGGAGTGGATCTTTTGGCTACTGTGGCTGCGTTTCCTAATCCGGATGATAAGATCCGAAGCACCAGCTTGAAGGTATGTAGATGATCTATATGTGTTTGGAGGTTAGTGTTAATGGTGATGTTTTGCTTGATTCTGTAGTTGGATTGTTAGTCTCTGTATAGCGTGAACTTTAGGAGTGAATTCAAAAGTTTTTGAATCGTCTGGTTTGTTTATCTAAAGAGAGTAGATCATGATTTGTTACTTTTATATTGTTAACAATTGGTGAGGTTTTCATGTGATATTGTAAACTAGAATTCTGTATTTGGAAGCCTAAAGCTAAGAGGTGAAGAGTGTGTGAAAGGTTTTTATAACTATGCAAATATGCAAGGAAATGTAATATATGGTGTTGAATGTATCAACACCTCAATCTTATCCTTTTCACTATGATTGGAGAATTGACTTGTGATCATATTCTTCTTTCCTTGCCCTTGCTGTTTACTTTTCCTGGTTGATTGAGATTTTACACTTAACATTAGTCAAGTTTTCATTAACAATTATCGTAAGGAAGTTGATTTGTCGTCTTGTTTAGTGGTCCCAAGGATGCCTGGTCTAAGTTTATTCTTTATGATTATAACATTTGCTACCAGTCTATGTTTAAAAGCTGACTCATCATAGTTAGAAGATTGTTGATGATGTTGGATTTTCAAAATAGTTTGTGTTCTCTTAGTTAAAACGAAAGGTTACTTTTCATGATGTGATATATGTTTAGAAAATCCAACCTTTTGTATTTTTACATCATGTTACGCTAACCTTTGTAGAAGCTAGAGGAATATCTTTCAATTTTTTTACAATCATTAATAGGTACAAGGAGGTGGAAATGCAGGAAATGCTTTAACTTGTGCAGCGCGTTTAGGATTGAACGCAAGGTTAATATCCAAGGTATGCATGCAACATACTAATGGATTAACATTAAAACTATGTATATATGTACTTTGTGCTCTTATCACATTTTAGGTAGGATGTTAAGTTTATTGACTGAGCTATTCTGATGGTTTTTGATGATTTCATATATTATACTATCAGGTTGCTAATGATGCTCAAGGGAGAGGTATATTGGAGGAATTAAAAGCTGATGGTGTAGATGTATCTTTTTTTGTGGTAATGAACATGTATAAATGTACAACCTTCTAATATTAGTGAAGATATTTTTTTTTTCTTTATTCTATCAAATAGATTTCATTCACAAAATTTGGATCATTTGAACATAGACTCAATAGCTTTTGCGCTCCAAGAACTTGTTTAGTGGAACCGTTTAAGAATGGTAGTTAAGTAGGTCTTCTAGATGATATTCTTGTTACAAGTCTTGCAGTGGGAGGTGATTTGTGCACAACAAAATTTTGTCCTTACACATGTACAAGCAGTAAGCAACACATGGTACAAGTATACAAAGCATAAGTTTTGTTGTGTATGGCTAACTAATCACCTCTCTTTTCTGCCTTACCCTACACTGATATCAACAAAAGCTTTTGAATATTAGCTAAATGCCCCAATAATCTTGAAAATTCAAGTTAGATAAATCTTGTGGGCTAAAATGAGTAACATTTACTTTTTCAGTGATTATTATGTGCTCAACTGGTAGCATCTGCCTTTGGGAATTCTTCCTTTTACATACATTAACTTACGATTTCCTGTTCACAGGTTTCTGAAGAGGGAAATTCACCATTTACCTATGTGATTGTGGACAATCAAACGTTAGCATCTCTTCTCTTCTCATTTAGTTACTTCTCTGAAGGATATGTTTGGTTTGCCTATATGATTGACTTTTTTGCTGCAAACAGAAAACCATTTGTGAACTTTTTTAGTTTGTGTTAAATAACGAAGTAGTTTTCATAAACTATTGCAATGCTAGTAGTTAGTTGAATCCAAACCTGCACAATGTAAACGTATGTTTTTATTTTTGGAATGGTTTATATGTATCCAGGAAAACTCGAACTTGTATTCATACTCCAGGCTCGCCTCCAATGATTCCTGATGACATCTCTAGTTCAACTCTGTTAGCTGCATTGGCTGGAGTAGGGCTTGTTTATTTTGATGTACGCTTGCCTGAAACTGCTCTACTTTTTGCACATGAGGTAAACATTAGGTGATTTATGATCTTTTTTTTCCTGTTATGCTTGTAGTGTACATGCTATAAATAGTCTAAAACTAGCTATGCATTTTGCAATCTAATGTATCAATTTTAGTTTGATCTGCCTGGGATGCCACCCAAGCTGCTATGTTGAATGTGGTTAAATACTTCATGGCAACAGAATAACTTCATATCTAGGCCATTTAGGGGGTGTTTGGATGTGGTTTTGAAGTTATATGATGATTAATAACGAGTTTTAAATGTGAATCCAAACAGCCCTTAAATTTTATTTTACTGGAAGTGAACCATCCCTGTTCAATTTCACCAGTGCAGGCAAATCGAAGAAAAATACCTATTTTAGTTGATGCTGAAAGACCAAGGGAAGGACTGGATGATCTTCTAAACTTATCAGATTATGTTGTGTGTTCGGCAAAATTTCCTCAGGCAAGCTGATGTTATTTTCAAATTTCACCTTTTGAAGTTTCCTACCTATGTATAACTGCAAATTGCTTTCACGGTTCTTTCTAAAAAACTCTACAACATTCCCTGTGAAAACTGAAAAGCATTCAATTCTATAAAACTCTACAACATTCCCTGTGAAAACTGAAAAGCATTCAAAGTCACTCAACTTTAGTCCTCAAAATTTTTTATTATTGAAAAAATTTTTCTTTCACTTTATAAGTGGTTAAGTCCCTCAATTTATAAAAAAACTTGCTTTCACTTTATAAGCAGCTAAGTCCATAACCGAACAGCAAGCCAGCTGTACAGTTAAATTAAAATATTTGAATTAGACAAAAGAACTTCGAGGACTGAATTGATCATGAAAAAGTTTGAGTGATGTAAATCGTTATTCTAATAAGAGTGTGTAGGGGTTTTCAAAGAATACCTATTTTTTTAATTCCTTGGCATGTACAATTGTAGCATCCATTTTTGATCTCTACTTCTCTCTATAGTCAAATATGGGTTTTTTCTAGCATAATTCTATGTGATCAATTAGAAGTTCTTATACTGTGAATTTACTTTTGCATTTTTTTAAATTGTTTTTATATTTACTACTTTTTACAGACATGGACTGGAGCTTCATCTGTTCCAAGTGCACTTGTTTCCATGCTTTTAAGGTTGCCTAAGGTCAAGTTTGTGATTGTAACTTTGGGTGCAGATGGTTGTATAATGCTTCAGAGGAGCATTGAAGGTGTGCCTCTAATTAAGTATATATTTGGTAGCAAACGAGTATTCCTTACAGCATAACACAGCCTTTGATATAAATCACTTCCAGGAGAGAGTGTTCAAGCTGAAGAAATAGATGCAGATGAGTTAGTAGAGAAGTTAAGGTGCCAATCTGACAGTAGCACAACTGCCCCATCATGCATTTCTTCGGTAGTTACGTCTTTAAGTGTTAAACTATTATATTTTTTTGACCAGCATCTTTAACTATTATATGTCCCATTTTTATTTTGCAGTATGCATCTTATATTTATGACCCATTTACTTATGAATGGCTTAATTTGGGCTGTGTTTTACCTCAAATGGTCAACTCAAAGATAGCTAAAAGAGGAATTTGTCATAGGTTGAAAATTGCCCAGCGACTAATTTATAATGTGTACGGTCTCCTAAATCTTTAATTCGAAGATTTGGATAATTACCATGATAATATATTTTGCCTGAGGGCGGGCCTTGGCGCAGCGGTAAAAGCTGTTCCTAAGGGACCGAAGGTCTCAGGTTCGATCCGTGGAAACGGCCTCCCCACAAAATGTGGGGGAAAGACCGCGTACATCTTCCCTTAAATGGGACGGACCCTCCCTGGACCCTGCGAAAACGCGGGAGCTCTTTGCAGCACCAGGTACGCCCTTTTAATTAACAGACTGCCTAGTTTTTTCCTAAATAGACAAAAAAGTGCTTTTGGATCAACCCAACTAAGAAATGACAATTTCAACTCGAGTCCTTACCCACCAAAATTTGCCACCTCTAATCATAAGTGAAACAATTTTCTTAGTAGACTGTAAATAGTACAATTGAATTTCAAATATCATATGATATATATTTTAGATAATTATAACTATAATAGCGGTGCATACTTCACATTGTGCTTCAGGAGGTTACAAGTTTGCGGGCAAAGGGAGTTGGGACTGTGTGTGGGAAACTATTCCTGTGTACAGCTGAAAAGATACCACAGTCAGAGCTTGTGGATACAACAGGCGCTGGGGATGCATTTATAGGAGCGGTCCTGTATGGTGTGTATTTATTTATTACCAATTCATTTCTTCATTTTTAAATTATTTATCTTTTCAAGGCCAATTCACTTCATTGTAAGTGCATTACTCTTCAATAATCATCTCTAGACAATCAGATACTGCAAGTATATAAACTATAGGTCCTACCCCACTGTAAAAAACTATTACTAGGTTTTATTGTAAACCATTTTTATTACAAATAAAGACATTTATGTTAAAACAGATAGGAACATTTATGTTAAAACAGATAGGAACATTTATGTTAAACTTAACCTTGTGAAGGATAAGGTTTTCATTTCCACAAGGTCAAAAGTGGAATTGGATAATTGAATGAAGGAATTTAGATGGCACACAAAGCTAATCACCAAGTGTCCCAAGCAGCTGATTAAATTGACAGTTCTTATTGTGCATGTGGTTTGTAGGCATTTGCACCAACAAGCCCCCAGAGCAGATGTTACCTTTTGCAGCTCAAGTGGTTAGTACATTTAAGTTTTTAGTTGTGAAAATTTGCAGTTGCCATCAGTTATATCTTATTTATTTATTCTTTTTGGAAAATGCTATGTAGGCCTCCCACATTGAAAATTCTCCTTTAGGCCATTGGACTAATTTTCAATTTTTTCTGGACTTTGGTAGTTTAAGTAAGAAGGAAGACGTCACTTAGTACTTACTAATATCGAAGTTTCACAATTGTTCATCGTGGCCTTCTAGGCGGGGCTTTATATGAGTCAAGCAGGAGCTCAACAGGCAGCTCGGAGCAACTCGAGTATTTTAGTTTTGATAAGCTATATTTGAAAATATAACTCATTTCAGTTTTATATAAAAATTTATAGCAAAAGTTATCACAAGTGGATAATCCTTCTTAGATAAGTTAAACAATATAAAACCAACAATAGCATCATTTGAAAATTCCAATTTCTATGTGTATTACATAAGGCTTGAAAACTTGATAAAAATTTCAGGCTTTGAGCCGAGCCCTTATAAGCTCTAGCCCAACTCATATATTCGAGCTCTTTTTTTGTGCTCAAGCTCGAACATGATAAAAACTTGACTCCAACGAGCCTGAGCGCAATATTATGTTGCTCAATAAAAATTGGCACGCAAACTGTATTATGGATTACATACATCCATGCAAGTAGTTGATAAGTGACATACATGGTCAATTATACTTGCCATGTGGCCCATCATCAGTTTCATACGGTTGACATACTATGTCTAGGAGGTATCTATGTGTAATATTAATTGTTAAACACTACATACGGACCATCTATGTACCTTGTTATACATATACAGTCAATATACAACTACCTTTATGGTTTAACTACCCAAATGACGAAAGTTTAATAATATGATTTCCTCCACCAGTCCATGTTTTTAAATTTGCGAGTGCATATAGTTTATATTTTATATATTATGGGTCATTTCAAATGTGTTCTCATCAGTGTTTTTTCTGTTTGAATGATTACAGGCAGCTATCGCATGTCGAGCTTTAGGAGCTCGTGCTGGTCTTCCACATCTCACAGATCCTCGTTTAGCATCTTTTTCATAGTAACGATTTCACTATCTTCTCGATATCTGTAGCTCAATATTCTGGTATCTATATCAATTTATATTTGATTTAAATTACATCGCTGCATCCGTAGTTGTGCATAAACACTGGGTACAAAAACATCATGCTAAATATAATGTTTCCCAGATGAGAAATCGTTTTGAATTGCAACAAGCCAACATCTACCCATGCCACCTGAAAAGCAACTTGAATTTCTTCTCATTCGAGTTACCCAAATGCCCATCAAGATTATGCCACACTGAAGCCACTTCCTTTGAATCCGGCATGCGAGTATTATCTGAAACCGGCAACACAACGTGACCCGCGAACTCCCCATGGTTCGGGCCAACCCAATCCTGTACTAGAATCATCACATAATCCTCAAACTGCTTAGCTATCACTTGGGTTTCAAACTTGGTTTCGTACTTGTACTTTAACATTCCAGCATTTGAATACCAAAATCAGAATCCAACAAACACACAATTAAACACTAAAAAATCAGAACCACATATTAACGTCTTGTACAAAATCATAATCCAGCACGAGACTAATTTGTGATTTATGATTTTCTAATTAAAACACTCCACCAGTCTAACGTTCAAGATCAATTCTCAACATTGAATAAAGAAACAATTAGAATGATGCAATCGATAAGAAGAAAAGAGAAATTTGGGAGAGAAGAAGAGAACAAATTCTAATTCATTGCATGATTCCAAATGTATCGTTACAACTGATTATAACGACCTAACGGCCAACTACACAATTACAAATTGTTCAATAATAGTCCCTCCACTATGAACTAATGACAATTATGACCCTAATGACTTATTTCACCTAAGATCCGTATCAATACTCCCCCGTTAAGAGTCTTCTTGACCCCAAGAAGAAAAATCTGGGAACCGCAGCTGCATATCATCAAGGAATTCCCAGGTGGCATCAGCAGGAGAAGAATTACACCATTGGACTAACACTTGAACAGCCGCACGATTATGACGTTTAACCATGCGGCGATCTAAAATAGCCATGGGCTGTAGATGGAAACGAGAGTCCGACGGAATAGGCACAATTTTAGTAGGAGGACCCATAGCTTTCTTCAACAATGAAACATGAAAGGTGGAATGCAATTGAAAATCATTGGGCAGATCTAAACGATAGGCGACAGCACCCACACGCTCCAATATCAAATAAGGACCAAAATATTTTGGGGTGAGCTTAGAATGTTTGAAAGCCCTGGCCGAATTTTGCATATACGGTTGTAAACGCAAATAAACCCAATCACCCACTTCAAAAGAACGTTCAGAGCGGTGCTTATCCAATTGCTGTTTCATACGTGTTTGAGCTTTCAGCAAAGATTGACGAAGGAGATGAATAGTGGCTTCTCTAGTGCGTAGGGCAGAATCAACAGAAACATCAATTGAATCCTTGGGAACATATGGTAAATGTAATGGAGGATCATAACCATACAAAGCACGAAATGGGGTCATCTGAATCGAAGAGTGAAATGAAGAATTATACTACCATTCGGCTAGTGGTACCCAAGTGGCCCACGAATGAGGGCGTTCCATAACCATGCAACGTAGATAAGCTTCAATACATCTATTAACCACCTCAGTTTGACCATCCGTTTGTGGATGGAAAGCAGTTGAATGCTTGAGTTGAATTCCCAATAAACCCATCAATTCTTGCCAAAAATGACTGAGAAATATGGGGTCTCTATCCTATACAATGGAAGTTGGACATCCATGCAACTTATAGACGGAGTCCAAGAAGACCTGGGCGACATCCTTAGCAGAAAATGGATGGCGTAAGGTTGTAAGATGACAATATTTGGTTAAACGATCAACTACCACAAAAATTGTATCTTTCCCATGTGAGACTGGTAGCCCACCGATGAAATCCATTGTAAGATCAGCAAAGACAGCTTGTGGAATAGGAAGGGGTTGAGACAATCCTGGTGAAGCAACATTTTCAGATTTAGCACGCTTGCAAGTGTCACAAGCACGAATGACCTGTCGAACCATCTTAGTAATGCCCTTCCAATAGAAAATTCCACGAACACGTTGAGTGGTGACATGCACACCCGAATGACCACCTATAGAAGAAGAATGGTATTGGGATACAATGTCTAAGCGAAGTTGTTGATCAGCTCCAACTACCAACTTATCCTTCCTCTTCAAGAAGGACCCATTCCAAGTGTAATACGGAACAGCAATACCATTGGTAATAGAGTGGATGATATTAGAAACAATCGGATCATTATGCCAACTAGCTGCAAGTCGTTGTAAAAGAAGGGGTTCTATCAAAGAGACATGCAAAGCCAACACCGTAGTACTTTGAACCCGTGACAAAGCATCAGCAGCTTTGTTATCCGACCCTTGCTTGTACACAATTTCATAGTCATAGTTCATTAACTTTGCAAGCCATGTGTGTTGCAGTGGAGTAGTGATCTTCTGCCCCAATAAGTATTTAAGGCTTTGATGATCCGTACGAATGATAAAATGATTGGGAATGAGATAGTAGTGCCAATGTTTAACTGCCATAAGGATTGCTAGCAATTCCTTCTCATATACGGATAAAGTCTGTTGCTTTGGAGAAAGAGACTTACTTATGTAAGAAATTGGATGATGTTCTTGCATAAGTACAACTCCTAAACCGCCATTCGAAGCATCAGTTTCGACCACAAACGGTTTAGAAAAATCTGGCAATGCTAACACTGGGGCAGTAGTCAATGCAGCTTTCAGTTTATCAAAAGCTATTTGAGCTCCCTCATGCCAAGTGAAGCTATCTTTCTTCAATAAATCGTGAAGTGGACGAGCTAAAACCCCAAAGGCTTTAATGAAGCGCTTGTAATAACCGGCTAGACCCAAGAAACCCCGGAGTTGTTTTAGGGTGGTAGGTACTGGCCAATTATGAATAGCTGTGATTTTAGCAGGATCCGTGTGTACTCCTTTACCCGTTATAACATAACCCAAATACTCCACTGCTAAACCAGCAAAAGAGCATTTAGAACGTTTGACAAAGAGGGAGTTGGATCGCAATAAGGTGAACACCTCATGTAAATCTGAAAGATGTTGATCCATACTAGTGCTATACACTAAGATGTCATCAAAGAACACTAAGACACACTTTCGTAAAAGAGGCTTGAATACATGGTTCATCAAGGCTTGGAAGGTGGCTGGAGCATTAGTAAGGCCGAATGGCATTACTAAAAATTCATAATGGCCCTCATGAGTTCTAAAAGCCGTCTTATAAATGTCATCTTCAAACATCCTCACTTGATGATACCCTGACCTTAGATCCAGTTTAGAGAAAATGGTAGATTGACCCAATTCATCTAACAACTCATCAATCAAAGGAATGGGAAACTTGTTTTTTATCATGGCATTATTTAAACGACGATAATCCATACACATTCGCCATTGGCCATCCTTCTTTTTGACTAATACCACTGGAGCAGCAAAGTCACTGTGACTATCTCGGATAACTCCAGCTTCTTTTAGTTCCGTAGTCATTTTCTCAATCACATCCTTCTGACCGATTGGATATCTATAAGGTTTTTGGCAAATGGGACCACTGCCTTCCTTCAGTGTGATGCGATGATCAAAGGAGCGAGAAGGAGGGAGTGATGTGGGAGTAGCAAAGACATCTTCAAATTGGGATAGTAAAACATCCAATCTATTATCAACTTGTGTTTGTAGAATCTTAGAACCATGTGCACGATCATTCTCGGCTAACACAGTACTAATGCTACAAAGTTGAGCTGAAATATTGGTATGTTTACCAAAGATCTTTCCCAATTTTTCCATGGAACATATAGAAACCTTATTATCAACCAAACCTTTCAACTCAAAAGGATGTCCGTCGATCATGAATTTCATAGTCATGTTATTGAAGTTCCAAATAATATCATTAAAGGGTAATAGCCACTGAACGCCAAGAATCATATCATAATTTTCAAGTGGAATTAAAAGTACCTCAGTGGTAAACTTTGTGCCCTGCATAGACCACTGGAATGATGGACAAGTTTGTGTGCACGCCAATTGATTCCCATCGGCTACACTAATCTTTAAAGGCTTGATATCTTTAATTTCACATTGCAACTTCTTAGCAAGCTTCGAATCAATAAAGTTGTGAGTAGAACCAGAATCAATCAAAATATGAAGTTGCTTAGTTCCCATGGATCCTTGAACTCGCATAGTGGCAAAAGAATGACTCCCCATTAATGCATTCACCGATAATTGGAAATCCAGTTCTTCTTCCACATAAGGGACCGACATATCATCATCATCATCCCCAACTTCAATCAAGAATACTTGTTTCTTTTGGCATTTGTAAATATGACTAAACTTCTCATTACACCAGAAACACTCACCTTTAGCTCGTTTAATAGCCATATCCTTGCTCGTCAATGTTTTGACATTGGAATTGGTACTGGAGTTATTACTAGGAATTGTATTAGATTTGGAAGGAGGTGTAGGTAATAGAGGTAGTTTTGTAAAGTTCGTAGGAGTGAAGGGTTTTGGGGTACTATTCCAATTCTTAGTGGTAGATAAACCACTAGAAAACGATCCTTTGGAAAGTGATTTCAAGAAATTGGCATGGTTGATATGTTGTATACGAGCTAAGCCATAGGTTTCATGCAAAGTTTTTGGTTGAAACATTTGCACTGGACCTTTAACTTCCTCCTTCAGTCCCTTCAAAAACAAACTTATGGCTTGTGAATCAGTGATATTCACCTTATTGAGTAGTGAATCGAATTTATTACAATATTCTTCGAATTCATTCCCTTCTTGATGTAACAATGCAATTTCTTGCATAGGATCTTCGTATAAAGTATTCGAAAATCGATTTGTGATTGCTCTCACATAATCCAACCATTGTAAATCAGCAACCGTAACACCTCTTGATCTCATAAAGGATTGATGCCACTCTAAGGCATCATCTAGTAAATGAATAGATGCATACCTGAGCTTCAAATTCTCTGGTGTCTCATCAACCGTGAAAAAGTGTTCACATCTATAGAGCCATCCTTTAACATCTTTACCATTGAATTTCGGAAATTCAATCTTCCCAATCTTCCCTAAACGCGTTGAATGATCACTCTCCTTAACAGTGCGATCGACTGTTGTTGACGCGTTGATATGATCTCCACCATTAACTAAGACTTCCTTCTGGTTGCTGATGAGTCGCTCCACCATTGCTCGCAATTCTGCTATCGAGTTGTTGCTAGCAGCGATTGCACGATTGGTCTCCGTCGTTACCGCCTTCAATTCCGCAAAGGAACGATCATGCTCCTTCAAGATCTTGTCAATCTTCTGGTTCCTTGTGTTGTTCGCCATTGATGAACACAATTGAGCTCCGAGGATCGGAAGCTCTGATACCACTGATGCAATCAGTAAGAAGAAAAGAGAAATTTGGGAGAAAGAAGAGAAACAAACTTCTAATTCATTGCATAATTCCAAATGTACCGTTACAACTGATTATAACGACACCAACGGCCAACTACACAATTACAAATTGTACAATAATAATCCCTCAACTATGAACTAATGACAATTATGACCCTAATGACTTATTTCACCTAAGATCCGTATCATGATCGTATATGCACTATCAAAAAAGATAAAAACTTAATATCGAAAACTAAAATGCATGCTATGATCAAAGGAAAATTATTATATGGAAACCTCAAACAGTGAGGGCTACATTTTTTTTTGTTAACTACGGTTAATGTACATATAGACCTCTTTGATCGATCAACATGCATCCAAATGTATCGAGTAACGCATGAAACATAAATGGATATATGGCATACTGAGGTATAATTACGTGGTTATATCATTGACTAACCGATGTGTGAATATCTTAACTGTTGATCAACCAAGACACGCGTGGTCATGCTCGCAAATTATATATACGAGTATACAACACATTAATTAGACTTCTGATATAACAGTCAAAATTTCATAAAAAAGAAACCAACAAGAAGCTATAATAGCTAGAATATACATGAGAAAAATGACAACTACAAAGAAAATTTACAAGAATTCCAATCTAAATTTTCAATTTTCTCCCTAGTTTTTTTGCCAAAGAAGTGATAGAGATTTGATGACACTCAAAATCTCCATTAGGTATTTCTTAGTGTTTTTTTGCCCATCTATCTTTTCGCTCTTTTCAAATAGCCCATAGAGTGATTAGGAAAATGACACAAATGAGATTCTTGAACCCCACGTATTGAGACAGTCAACGTTTTGATGTAAATTTTGTTTGGAAACGAGTCGGCTCAAATATAATATGATTTTATTCGATGAGTATAATCCGAGCTACTCTACTTTTAACGTAAATTTAGTTCAGAAGCGAGTCGGTATGATTATAGTCTATATTTTGTCACGCTAGAGATGTCATCACCGCAAAAGCATGCTGTTATGCATGTTTTAAAATGATATACGTTTCGACTTAAATTTTGTTTGGAAACGAATGATATCAAATATAATACATTTTTATTCAACGATAAAATTTAACTTATTTAACTTATAGTCTATACTCTACCTAGTTTACGGTGTCTCCACAACGCGTGGTGGGTAGCATATTTTTTTTTTTCAGGAGACAAGTGCAATTTCAGACAAAATTGTCATGCCAAAATTGGAAGCATTAATTGCACATATTTTCGTAATTAATCACCATATTTAGCTCCGATTCACCCTCTCAGGATCCTCACTATCAACACAGAAAATCTAGGGTTTCAAATCACCGTGTCAATTTCTCCTCCGATCATACAAATTCCTTAAGGTACGCTTGTAATTCTAGTTCATATCGATATATTTCAACATATATACGTACAATGTATATCAAAAACTCACGATCCTGTATTTAGATGATCATTTTCGCTAATTATGCGTTTACTTACATGATTATCCGTGTCATTTTCAGATTGATGCACAGATGCATGATCTGTAGAAGGATGGAGGGCCGATTAACCATAATTTAACGTTAGGTGAGTGCAAATTTTGTTTTCAGTCGATGATTATGCTACAATATGTTATATTTTGCATCTTACGCCATGATTATACCTTAAAATGTGTGTTTGTTTATAATTCATCACTGTTTGAAGTGATTGTGTGTTGACATCTAGATTATGTTGTCATTGTTGTGTTCTTTGGGTTTTTGTTCTGTTTTTATCTCAATAATTTATAGGAGTTTATCATAAATAAACGATAAGGTAATTAAGTTTAAGAGCAAGCTGCAACATAGAACAAATCCAGTGATTCTTGTAACCAGACATTTTTCAATATTGTTGTTGGCATTCATTTAATTATGTGGCCTTGTGACCGTTGGATAAACTAGTTTAATTATTAGGTCATGATAATTAACTAATAAGGACTTACATATAAGGTTGTGTAACTATCTTTTGTTGATCATTGTATTAGCATACCTTACCAATTACTCTTAACGAGTTAATGTCCTATTAGACTACACACCTGTGTAGTTTTCTCTTGTCTAAGTTTGAGAGAAACAAGGAAGAACACCATATACACAATATCTCCATCATAATTTGGACATCAAAGAAATTTTCTGTTGGTGAATAATAAGCGAACCATGAATTTTGATTTAATTTAAAAGGCTCTCAAATAAATTGAGTATTATATCGAAAATGACTTCATATGACGTTCATACATGGCATTTAACCATCTCAATGGATACGCATAAGTGAAATAAAAGGAGAGTGGCGCCCGATCACGAATAAGTTAATTCATGGTAGCATGATCAAAAATTTCTTGGATCATGTTCTTGATTGAAGAAAGTTAAATTTTATGCATTTAACGGAAAAGTAACTACATATGTAAACTTGAATATGATGATCTCATCCGTTAATGAATAGAAAACAAAACATCAACTCAATGTAAGCTCTATAGTATTGATTTATTACAACACTTGAAACGTAAAAATGATCAAGAAGAATAATAATTTGTCTTTGTGTTCGTTCTGCTTCATACGAAAGTACATGACGTGCATGATAATTAATGAAACACTTCTGATCAATAGCTAATATCAGCGGAAACCGTTTATTATGGTTCCCTCTATATGCACGAGCCCTTTATCTCTTTCATTAATTATCCAATGTAAGGTAATGATAAGAATTACGCTATTATATTTCTATTTTGTTGCAAATAAGAAGTGTAATCACTAATCAAATCAAGATAATGACCATTACTGGTCTTATTGATTGAGCAGTGTAAAGAAACAAGTCTAATTTACTGTAAGTAAATCTCACACATGGATCATTAAATAGAAGTATGGTATCCTGTGGCTTTGGAAATCATATCTCTCTTTCTGATGAACAATCAAGTATATATAAAAAAATATAGTTTACAATTTTGGCGGTACCTTTCCATATCCGTCGCTCGTCGTGAAACTGACTTCTTTTGTATCACATAAAAGGACATATGCATTATAATGATGATAATTTAACAACCATATCTATATCTTTAAGACATACATTGTGATCCTCACCATACTTCGTTTTTGGATCATCCTTCTAAATGAATGTCATCCTACCAGCTTTTATAATTAACAAATGATATTCAATTAATTGCCATGGTATA
>BJCN01344298.1:0-13947 GCA_018326445.1 Flaveria brownii
TGATTGACAAGCTGTAAGCGTCCCGGGAACGGGGCCTTACATTAATAGAAAAGGGACTGTTGGGAAGTTGATTGAGTTTTTTGGGGGCTATGGTTGTGGATGCTAGGAGGTAGAGATGGTGGAAAGCAGGTAGTAGTGTGGGTTACGGGTGGTGGCCGTCGCGAATGGGCTGGTGGTGATTGGGGGAGGCGACGTTATGGAAGGTGATGGGGGCTACGGTTGGGACGATAGGGATGTGATTAAAGTGGAGTGGAGATGATGGCTGGTGCGGGTGAAGATTCAAAGGGGGCTGTGGTGGTTGAACGTTGTGGGTGGTCGATTTTGGTGTAGGTGTGTTCGCGATAGTTGAAGGTGACGGGAATTGCTAGGGGGTGATCGCAGGAGGCAGCTAGTGGGGTTGCAGCGGTATGTGGTAACAGAAAGATGAAGATCGGGGCAAGGTAGGCTTTTGGATAGGGGTCAAAGGTGGTAGGGGGGACGATAAAGGTCATGTTTGGCATTCCATATGAGAAGTCACTTTTGAATTTTGAAAAGTAGTTTTTCAAAAGTTAAAATTTTTCACTTTTTAAAACTACTTTTCAACTCACATCTCCATCTCCATCCAAATACATCTACATCTCCTTTTAACTTATTTCCTCTCAAAAAGTCAAAACTAGTTTTTAATAAGCAATTCCAAACACTCACAAATATGGGTGCGATGGCAGTGAGTGGGAAGGTGGTGGAGGTCGATGGATGGTGGAAGGTGGTGGCTAGGTAGAGAGGCGATGGAGATGACGCTGAGATGGGGGAGATGGGTTCACTACAGTTAAGGTTTTTTTTGTTTTCTCATTTTTTTCAGTTGAGCAGCATGTTTGACCATATGGCCATGACAAAAATTGTCATGGTCATCTTAGTGGGTTTTAAGCCTTTTATAATGCAAAAGTCAAGGTGATGACCTATTGAGTCATGACCATAACAAAATCAATATCAAAAACAATCTAAAAGTAATAATAAAAGAAAAAAATATTTTCATTCAAAATATTATTATTATTATGACTAATTATATATATATATATATGTGTGTGTGTATATATCCTTTTTATTTTTCAAAACACTTAGTCACGATTAACGTGGTGTGATTCAAAAATATTAATTTTAATAATCTTTCTTCTTTTTTCCGGCTATGTATATAAATATCAATATACATATAAATATAAATATAAATATAAATATATGCACACACATACATACATATATATATATATATCCCTGTGTGTGTCTATAACAAAATTATTAATATTAAATGGGTTGTGATCAAAATATATTAATTTTGATATTTAGTTATTGTTTTCTTATGTTTAGCATAATCACTAGAGAAATACTTACAAGTGACGTTAATAATCAAATCTTGAGTTTGATTATGCTACAAAAAAACAACGGATGTCTAAACACTGATTAATCGAGAACCCTTAAAAAGAGAGAGAATAAAATACAAACTGTGTTCAAACCCTCGGGTTGCCTCCTAGAAGTGCTTATTTATTAACGAGTCCATAGCTTGACCTGACCTTGCATTAGTTGTCCTTGGGATTCTTCATACCATCTAACTCCGCATCCATATGGCCTTCGATGTAATGTTTTGATTGATGGTCATTCATTTTAAAAATCCTTCCATCCTAGTGTTCAATTTCAATGATGCCATATGAAAAGACTTGTTTCACAAGGTAAGGACCTGTCCACCGTGATTCTAATTTTCCTGGAAATAAACAAAGCCTTGAATTGTAAAGCATAACACGCTCCCCCAGTCAGAATTGTTTGTTATCCTTCAAGTGGTTGTCGTGTAATTTCTTCATTCGTTCAATGTAGATTTGGGAGTTTTCATAAGCTTGGTTCCTCAACCCTTCAAGCTCATGACCTACAACCATCTGTTTTCACATGCGCATCTTAAATCAAGATTAACCGATTTCTACGCCCAATATGCTTTATGCTCGAGTTCAAATAGTAGATGACAAGCTTTTCCGTAAACCAATTTAAACGGTGTTGTGCGTATTGTTAGCAGTACGAAAAGCCCATAAAGCGTCATTTAATTTATCTTACCAAATCTTTTAGTTTTGCTCCACTATTCATTTTATAATTCGTTTGAGGCCTCGATTAGTGACTTTCACTTGTCCACTCGTTTGTGAATGATATGAGGTTGAAAATCTATGGTGAACACCAAAGTGTCCTAAAGTTTTTCAAGTAAGAATTACAAATATGAGTGCCTCGGTCACTAATTAAGGTCTTGGGGGCTCCAAACTGTGTGAAACATTTTCTTAAAAACATCATGACAACCCTAGCATCATTTGTGGGCAAAGCTTGCACTTCTGCCTACTTTGAGACATAATCTACAAAAACTAAGATGTATTTGTGTCCTCGTGAAAATGCAAATGGTCCCATGAAATCGATGCCCTAAATGTAAAAGACCTCGCATACCTAAATACCATTTTGGGGCATCTCATCACGGGATGAGATGTTACCTACTTGTTGGCAAGCATCACATGTTTTAACAAATGTGTGTGCATCCTTAATGATGGTGGGACAATAAAATCTAGAGTCGTAAACCTTATTGGTTGTGTAATTAGCTCCATGATGCCCACAAGTGGGTCCTTCGTGATAGTCACGAATAATGTTCCTTGCCTCATTTCCATGCACACATCTTCTCACCACCTGATCTGCATATACCTTAAACAGATATGGGTCTTCCTAAAAGTATTGCTTTAGGTCAGTAAAGAATTTGGTTTTTTTTGGTATGTCATTTCTTCTAAATCAAAATTTCAGATTCATTGAGCTTGGATCTAAGGATTCATCATGTTCTTAACCTAGTAATCAAAACAAAGATGGGTGTATATGTGTGAATCAAAGAACAAAAGAGATGGATAATGTATAATGTTATGATTTCATTGATGTTGATGAACAAATTACAATAAGAATCATAGATGACATCTAACCCAACCAAAGAAAGAATTCTCCTTGGGTGGTGATTCATACCATAAGAACCACACACGCAAGAACCATACTTGCAAAAATGCACTAGCAGATCTATTTATACTATTGTCACAACATGACCTAATTTTGACTTTTCTTTTTGTCTCGATTTTGACTTTGTCATGTTGAATTGTCTTGTTTTGTTGTTATTGTTGTGATCAACTTGGTCTCTGAACTTGTACAATGAGATCTTTGGTTGGTTGTGATTATCATTTGGTAAGCTTTAGTTTATTCTATTGTTAAAGCTAACAATAGTCCCCTAAACTGATGCTTGCCAAACCTTGAACTTGAAGATCTTCTCTGTCACATGTCTTCTAGATCAATGAAGTTCTGACACACTTTCTTGATGTTCACCCCCTCAGATTAAGCTTCTCCTAATATATTTTTGAAAAAGGTTAGAATCTCTTGAGAATACTTCTTGGTATTGGGTATGGGTCATATCACTTTTGGATTATAGTTCATATCACAACTCTAAGGATTAGAATATATTAGGCATATGATAAAGCTTTGAACTTCAGTAAATTACATTAGGAACATGAATCAATCTTGATAAAACTTTAACTCTTTTGAATTTCTGAATGACTTCATAAACTGACATCTTTTAGATAACCATTGGTCCCTTGATTAAAATTTGTCTATCTGTTCTGTACAGTAGTCAGACACGGGTGTAAAAGATCATCTTTGATTGTAGTATCATGAACTTCAGAAAAAGTTTCTAACCGTTAGACAAATTCCTGGATGACATAGTGGTTTTGTGACCAAAGTAGATTTCTGTTGTTTTTCCTTTTGTTGAATGCCAAAATGGACATGCTTGATGGTTGCATTTGTCCGCATTCATGATATTTTCTTTTTCTTGTTTGTTGTTGTGATCTGTTCATCCGCATTAGTTAAGTTAACTCATCCACATTAGTAACACATTCGCATTTTATTTGATTTTCTTCGTATTTGAATGATGTTCATCCGCATCTGATAGGATACATCTACATTTGTATTGATGTTACACGTGTGCATCCGTATTTGTTCTAAAAGCATCTGCATTTGTTCCAAAAGCATCCGTATTGGTAGTTGCTTATCCGTATTTGTTTGTGAAAAACATCCACATTTGCATTTAATGCATCCGTATTTGTTTGATGAACATCTGCATTTATCATGCTTGAGAGAAGTCATCCGCATTTGTCATCATGCATTCGCATTTAACAGTGAGCAAATGCGAATTTAGTTTTAATTAAGTCGACTAATCCTAAATCAAGCCTGATCAAGAAATCAGTCAATTTCTTGTTGAAACAGCTAAATCTTTGATAATACTCATCGATAATGAACTATCAATTTGATTTAGCATTGATTTTGCTTGATACTCTTCAAATTTGTTGAAATTTTTGGATGAACAGTGACATCGACTTCTATTTCTTCTTTCTTCGATTTGGATCTTTTAATCTATTCATTGCATCAAGTTTTGTGATGATAATCAGGGAGTTGATTAATCATGCACAAATTATACCAATTTTGAACATATTTGCGATTTCTTCTTTTATTCTGTGATGAACAGCATGAGGTTTTGATGAATAGATGCTTTTGAAGAATAGGGACTTTTTGTTCTTCATTTTTTGTTGTTTCTACAATGTTCTTGACATCATTAAAGATGAATTCAGATCTGAAACTAGATGAATCCAGTAACCAACAGCTCTGATACCATTTTGCTGAATTAAAATTTCAGATTCATTGAGCTTGGATCTTAGGATTTATCATGTTCTTGAACTAGAAATCAAAATTAAGATGGGTGTATGTGTGTGAATTAAAGAACAAAGAGATGGATAATGTTATGATTTCATTGATGTTGATGAACAAATTACAGTGAGAGTCATAGATGAATGATGGAGATCTAACCCACCCAAAGGAGGAATTCTCCATGGGTGGTGATTCACACCATAAGAAACACATACACAAGAACCACACTTGCAAAAATACACTAGTAGGTCTATTTATACTATTGTTACAACATGACCTAATTTGACTTTTCTTTTTGTCTTGATTTTGACTTTGTCATGTTGAATTGTCTTGTATTGTTGTTATTGTTGTGATCAACTTGATCTCTGAACTTGTACAATGAGATCTTCGGTTGGCTGTGATTATTATTTGGTAAACTTCAGTTTATTCTATTGTTGAACCCAAAAATTACTTTAATTAAAACCCCATCCATAAGGTAGTTTGCAAAACCTACGAACTAAGGGTGATCATCAATCTCTTGAACCTGCAAAAGAAACTCATGTGGAAAATTGTCATTTATGTTGGATTCTCATAGTTTTTCTAAAGACGGGTTCTCGAGATGAGAAAGATGGAAATCTGCGACATTCTCAACTCCCTTTTTGTCTTCTTTCTCTATATCAAACTCTTGTAGAAGCAAGATCCATCAAATCAATCTCGGTTTTGCATCTTGGTTTTCAAAAAGGTACCTGAGAGCTGCATGATCAGTATAAACAATAGTTTTTGATAACACAAGGTAAGAACATGATTTTTTAAAAGCAAAAACCACAACAAGCAACTCTTTTTTAGTGGTTGTGTAATTCTCTTGAGCATCATTGAGAGTCTTGCTTGCATAGTAGATTGGATGAAAATGTTTCTCCTTTTGTTGCCCTAAAACCGCTCCAACTAGCATCACACATTAGTTCAAAAGGGAGATTCAAATTTGGGGCTACCATTATGGGTGCATTTAACAATTTTTCTTTTAAAAACTTAAATGCAACTAAACATTCATATTTGAAAACAAAGGGCACATCCTTTTTAAGAAGTTGGGTCATAGGTTTTGCAATTTTTTAGAAATCTTTAATAAAACGTCTATAAAAGCTGGCATGACCTACGAAACTTCTTATTGCTTTAACCGAATTGTTTGGTGGTAATTTTGAAATGGTTTTCACTTTTTCCCTATCTACCTCTAGCCCCGCGTTAGAAATCTTATGACCCAAAACAATACTTTCCTTCACCATGAAGTGGCATGTCTCTCAATTCAAAAGAAGATTTGATTCCTCGTACCTTAAGAGCATCCTTTCCAAATTACTTAAAAAATGATCAAATGAATTTCCAAAGATCGGTAAATCATCCATGAATACTTCTATTGAGTCTTCAATCATGTCATGAAATATGGAAACCATGCATCTTTGGAAGGTGGCCGGTGCATCTTTGGGGGATTTTGAGGAGGAAAATCTTATGCATAATATTATATACATTTTTTGAAAAATAAATTCACATAAAAACATTAACTCATCCTTACAAGACCAAAACTTGATAAGACTTAACCACACCGCACAATTCATAAGCCTAAGATTTTGTTAAACTAATTATATATCAAACTTGTGTGGTTTCATAACTTTTTCTTAAGTGTTGGACCCTTAAAAGGTTGTTACAAAGGAAAAATCAAAACTAGATTTTTGTAGAAGCATTCCAAATTTATGAGCTCATAACTCTCTCAATGTAGCCAAATGATTAGATTGTTTTATGTAGAGAAGTTTGTATTTTGTGTTAGTTTTAAAACCCATGTGACCTCAATTAAAGTGCGGTTTTGACCCTTAATTAACTGAAATACTTTTAGTACTTCTTTCAATACTCCTCAAAATATCTACACTTACCCTTTTATCAAAATAATATTATGGGGATTGCTAGATATACATAATAAACTGTGACATTTATATTTATGGGTGAGGTTATTTTACAAAGTGTATTTTTGCTACAAAGTGTGAGAAGACACAATGAGTCTAAAAAATCACAAAAAAATTATGTTTCACAATCTAAATCGAATTTCAAAAAAGGATTTCGGAGTCTCTATTCTTCGCGTCGTCCTCTTTTAGAAAAAATTAAAAAAAAAATCATGTGTTGTTTATGATACAATGACGTCATTGTGTCTTTCATAAATGACACAATAAAAAACATTAATTTTTTTTATTTTTCGTTTATTATTTTTCTTAGTGAGGACGGCTAGGGGAACAAAATGTCGGAATTACTTTTTAAAAATTCGATTTCTATTGTGAGATATAAATTTTTATGACTTTTTTTACTCACTGTGTCTTCTCACACTTTGTAGCAAAAATACAATTTGTATTTAAACATTTATAACAAGTTAAGACTTATACCTATGCACGGTCAAAATTCTGTAATTTATTTTTCCTTTTTGTGTATTAAAAAGTTGGTCAAAAGCTGACTAAATTCAGGATGATTTTCAAAGTCTAATTAAGTCTTCCCCAAGAAGTATAATTGTAAACACATTAAGCTTATTACGACTTTTATGAACTCCAAAGATGGGTTAACTTATAATATGAACCCATTCATGTATGTATGCATCCTACCGTGTCTTCTCATACTTTATAGTAAAAATACAATTTGTATTTAAACATTTATAACAAGTTAAGACTTATACCTATGCACGGTCAAAATTCTGTAATTTATTTTTCCTTTTTGTGTATTAAAAAGTTGGTCAAAAGCTGACTAAATTCAGGATGATTTTCAAAGTCTAATTAAGTCTTCCCCAAGAAGTATAATTGTAAACACATTAAGCTTATTACGACTTTTATGAACTCCAAAGATGGGTTAACTTATAATATGAACCCATTCATGTATGTATGCATCCTACCGTGTCTTCTCATACTTTATAGTAAAAATACAATTTGTATTTAAACATTTATAACAAGTTAAGACTTATACCTATGCACGGTCAAAATTCTGTAATTTATTTTTCCTTTTTGTGTATTAAAAAGTTGGTCAAAAGCTGACTAAATTCAGGATGATTTTCAAAGTCTAATTAAGTCTTCCCCAAGAAGTATAATTGTAAACACATTAAGCTTATTACGACTTTTATGAACTCCAAAGATGGGTTAACTTATAATATGAACCCATTCATGTATGTATGCATCCTACCGTGTCATGAAATATAAGTCATAAAGGGTTTGTAAACGTTACAAAATAGTAAGCATGCTTTAGTTTACATCCAAAATTATAGCTTGGATATTAAGCTATTATATCATCACATACAACAAGTTAAACAACATCATGGGTGGTCTAACACCAATACAATGGAATCATAAACCATCTTAGCAACCTCATATGTGTATACGATATACTTTGGTTTAATGCATCTCAACTTGTTTGGTGATCAGTACTCTATAAAAATAAAACTTACTTTTCGTAGCCCCTTTTTATGCTTTACTATTTTGGAAAAAAGACATGCTAGATGCTCACAACAGTGAGTACTTTATAAAAACAAAAGTGAGATCTCAAGCCCATTTTTAAAACTATTTTGATATTTAACTATATTGATGATTACAAGTATTTTGATACTTATAACTATTTTGATACTTCAAACTGATTCTACACCCTCATATGGGGATACTCTGTTTTTAAATCATTGGCTACATCATTATGCCATTCATCTGGCATAGTCCATAGCCTAGTAACAATATTTTAATAAGTACATCATTATGGCATAAATCAGATGTAGTCTAGAGCGTAATTGACAATACTTCATAGGTCATATTATCATGACATTAATTCATGTTAGCATTCACATTATGTATAAAGGTACACATCTAAACTAGATTGTAATATAGGATTCATATATGTTGGCATAGCATCACGGAAGGGATCTCGCAGCCTAATGCATAGTGTTTTTGGCTATCAATCTAGAACCTAACCAACAACCATTATGGCATCTTGTCTTAAGCAAACATGAGTTCAACCCCAACCTGTTAAGTACTATCTACTTACCTTGATTATATCCTATGACTAGGATTATGCCTATGGTAAACTTACATCATGCTTACAGTATACTTACATAATATTTTATTACAGTTACAATATACCTACAATTTGCTTACAACATGCTTACATTATGATTATCATATACTTATAGTATACTTGACTTATGATTACTTTGTAAGCACCTCATGCTTATCCAATACATATATATCTGGTTGTGTACAACAATATACTTGGGCTACAAGTTGGTAGACCCAATCTTTTCAAAATATACAGATTTGAATCCTATTGTCAAACGAAGACTCTTTATTCAATTTCAAACCAAATATCTACGAGCTCCCCAACTATTTTATTTGACACGCTTTAGCATGTTTCTCATGAGACATGAAAACTAAGAGAATTATGACTAGGCTTAGACCTTGGAAAGGCAACAAACACCTTGAATCAATACTTAGTTTTCATTGTATCATGTATTAGAAACGTAGAATATGAATCATTTGGAGAACACTCATTGAAATACAATTGTAAAGGATGTGCTTATGATTCTAGAATTTGTTACACTTCCCGTGTTTCTACCTTAATGAGTGTGTGACACCTACCAATCATTGGTAGCGGTCCTTTTTTGCATATAGAGCATATTCCTATAAAATTACAAATTACTAAAAACCATTTAAGTTCACTATGGAATATAGATTTTTCAAAATTTTATTTAGATAAATGTCATTTCTTATATTCTTTTGAGAGAAGCTAGCATAAATTGGATCTAAATTGGTGCTTCCACATAGTTTCATCCAATTAGTTTGACTTTAAAACCAAATCCATACAATATTTAAGGTTGTTTCTTCAAAAATCATAGGTCGAGTATCTCTCTAGATCTTTGGTAATGTGCTTTGTCCAAAGTGAATTAATTGGATCGTTACCTATGTTTGTTTTGAACTTAACTTCTAATCTTTTCTTTGAACAGTTATTGATTTTTGGCATCAAGATTTCTTTCTCTTTCAGTAATTGTCTAGTATCTTTTGTTTATGAAAATACAATTTTGTTTTAGTGCCAAATGTTTGTTCGATGTTCTCCTTTTCTTGCATTTCAAAAAGTTTCGTACCGACTCCTTTCTTGGTATCGAAAATGAATTTATCATGCACAGTAAGGGGCTGTTTGATTTGCAGGTCTCGATCAGAAGAGGCTGACGAATAACAGGGTGTTCCAAAACGGACCAGGTAAGGGGAAAAATATGCATGGGTCAGTGGTGTCGGACTGGGTCAAACGCGTAATAGTGAGAATCAAACACGCTGACCATTCAAAATGTCGGACCAGGTTAGTGGGTCAGACATTTTGAACGGGTCAGAAGCAAATCAAACAGCCGCTAAGTTTGTTTAGAGAAATGATTTGGTGCTGATAGAAATGTGCATATTGCTTTGGTACCCAAAAGTGTTTTGGTGTTGAATACTTGTTTGGTGCACGCTTATTCTTTGGTACTGATTTTTTTTTCTTTTGGTTAAGTATTCAAGAGGCCCAATGGATTGTGAAAACAATATATTGCCATGTGATTAAGTTATCCACAAACCACACATTATTTAATGAACATGATGACTTTCACGATACTTGTTTTTAGACTTGAGTTTAACGATTTGTTTTGACTTTGACATTTTAGATTTTTTTTTTTTGAACGGCTAAATTGGAATCACTCACGGATCACTGGAGTATCGTCGTGCCAGTGTTACCACGCGATCATATTCCACCACCAAGTCACCAATTCAGGAGGAAACTCATAATTATGAGAAAAATCCCCATTTGTGAGATTTGAACCCATGACCTAATAGGCCCTAAGTCTTATCCCACCACCAAGATGCCGCTGGGCTATAATGCCTTTGGCGACTTTGACATTTTAGATTAACTCATCAACTTGTATTCCTTTTAAAATGCGGATGTTATCATGTGTTTTTGACGCGTTAACTTCACCAAAGTATGTTTTTCCATTGACAAATTGTATAAAAAGTTAATTTGGAGTCACACACAGGCTTTACTTCTTTAGCTGATTTGTATTATGTACTATCAAAATTAGAAGTAGAGATGTTTGATTTTATTGATTTAGAATATAAATCATTAAAGTCCTTTTCACACCAACACCCTCAGCAATTGGTTAAGGTAGATGACTATAACTACAAGGTGGAGCTATACAACACTATACCAAACAAGTTTTCAGTTTGTTGTTAACTTGAATGTCTGCAATTTTGCATTTGCAATTATCTGTCAATTTGATTTTTTGAGCCAACATGCTCATGTCTAATAGTAGAAATGTTAGGTTAAAAAACTCATCTATTTGAGTTCGATAATTTCTTTGATTATGTTTAACAAGAGAGATTTCTTTTTAATAGTTTATATTTTCATGTTGTTTCTACTTTTCTAAAGTCAGTTCTCTACATGTTTAATTGAGTGAGTAGTTGTTCAGTTGTGTTCTCTATTTCTCACAACCTTATCAATGGTGTGTAACCACCTGATGCACATAGTCTGCATTGTTTGTTTAGGACATCTTTGATGAGTGCTGAGAAGATGAATTGTTTAAGACATCTTGATCTTTGATAGAGTTCTTCACAAAAAACTTTAAAAAAAGATCTTAAAGATGGTGAAATCTTAAAATCCAGGGCTAAAGATCTGATATCATTTGTTGTGATCATTGAAGTTTTCTTGATGTAAGTAAATCCTCACTAACAAGAATATATGTTTTTATTATTGTGAATGGCAGAATTATGCATAATAATATAAATTTCTCACCAACAATCAAATTTCTCAAAAACAGAATATGAACTTATGAATATAGCTAGATTAATATGAAGAAAATGTTTTCAAGAGAATTCTATTACTAATTAAACCCTTTTGTCGGTGGTTTTTTTCGTCTTTTTTTTTGTTTTGTTTTGTTTTGTTTTGTTTTGTTTTGTTTTGTTTGTATGTGTTTTTATAGGTTTGTTTTGGATGTGGGTTTGAGGTTTGGGGGTGCGGTTTTTTTGCGGGTTGTTGTCGGTTTTCTATTTTGGACTGTGCCGTATTCTTGCGATTTTGATGTTCGCCTGTTTTGTGTATGGTGTTGAGCTTTGATTTAGTTTTTAGTTCTGTATGTTCTGGTGTGTTATGGATTAGGGATTTTGATGTGTTTTACTTTGTTTATTTTGCTGTTTTTTTTTTGTTTTATTCTGTTTTGTTTTGTTTTGTTTTGTTTTGTTTGTATGTGTTTTTATAGGTTTGTTTTGGATGTGGGTTTGAGGTTTGGGGGTGCGGTTTTTTTGCGGGTTGTTGTCGGTTTTCTATTTTGGACTGTGCCGCAATCTTGCTATTTTGATGTTCGTCTGTTTTGTGTATGGTGTTGGGCTTTGATTTAGTTTTTAGTTCTGTATGTTCTGGTGTGTTATGGATTTGGGATTTTGATGTGTTTTACTTTGTGTATTTTGCTGACTTTTTGGTTTTGAACATTCATTTTGATTTTGGTTTAGGGTTACATTAAAATTCCCATAGACGCAGCAACTATTTTAGTTTATCATATAATAATAGTAGTAGTTCAAATTATATCTATCTTAAAAACTTTATTATATAATATTACGTGTTTATTTTAATGTGTAAATTTTGTTTTGAACGAGTTGGGTCAAATATTATAATTTTAATTCGTTTGGTATAAATTCGAGTTATTTTATATTTTGATGTAAATTTTGCTATGAAATGTATTATAGCAAATGTAATCTATGCTTTATCATGTCGTCTTCTTTCCCGCACTTGCTTATTTTGATGTACATTTTAAGTTGTTATACGTTTTAACGTAAATTGTGTTTGAAATATAGTCGATTTTGTGTTTGAAATAAAGTCGATTTAAATAAAATATATTTTCATTTGATTGTACAAATTCGTGTTACTCCATGTTTTACGTAAATTTAGTTTGGAAACAAGTTGAGTCGATTATATTTTATACTTGATCATGACGTGTAAATTTTGTTTTGAACGAGTTGGGTCAAATATTATAATTTTAAATTTGTGTTTGGTATAAATTCGAGTTACTCTATATTTTGATGTAAATTTTGCTATGAAATGTATTAGAGCGAATGTAATCTATACTTTATCATGTCGTCTTCTTTCCCGCACTTGCTTATTTTGATGTACATTTTGAATTGTTATACGTTTTAACATAAATTGTGTTTGAAATATAGTCGATTTTGTGTATGAAATAAAGTCGATTTAAATAAATTATATTTTCATTTGATTGTACAAATTCGTGTTACTCCATATTTTACGTAAATTTAGTTCGGAAACAAGTTGAGTTGATTATATTTTATAGTTGATCATGACACGTACGCTGCCGCAGCAACGCGCGGCGAGTAAATTACTTGTTTTCATTAAAAATCTACAAAGGCGTGCAAATTACAAGTGTTTGTTTAAAAACTATCATGAATTTATTCTCAATTGTTGAATTATGTTCCTAGGATCGACACATAATATTAATCCAAAGAGTTGCTAAACCACAAATGGTAAATCTATTTGTATATTCTCTATTTGACCGACTAGTTGCTAAATATACCCAATTTTGTTAATTCTCAGATAGGGGGAAGTATTATTAGCATGAAGGTTCAAAGAGTATATGTTAAATCATAACATTGAAGGTTGAAAGAGTAACTTTGAGAATTCACAACTAGACATCATTAATCTATTGATAAAAGTTGTTGAGCTAATATTGAACGACAATATAAACAAAATTGGCCTTCACCTTCTCTATTTTTCTTCTTATTCAGTTCTAGGCTAACAATCTCCCGCAATTGCATAGGATCACATTGATTCAATGTCTCTAACCGATTTACCTCCACCAGATCTAATAGAAAATGGATTCACTCTAGCAGATCACGAACCGATTTATTCCAACGATTGAACTAGGTCACACTGAAACCAATTTTTACCCAGGTATATTTTGATCCTAATTGCCAACAATATGAAAGGGATCATGATGGTTCAATATCGGTTCTAAAACATACGACCGAGATCTCAACAAAGAAGAAGAATAGGAAAAACATGTTTACCTGTGTGACAAGAGTGGTTGTATGGGGTTGGAAACGGCATTGGAAACGTCTTATTCAAAAATTGATTTTACAACTATACTTTTTCTTAAATTTTAAAATACGAGGAAGACATGTAACTGAAAGACTTTGATATTCTAAAATATTTTCTCCCCTTGAT
>BJCN01344300.1:9594-38586 GCA_018326445.1 Flaveria brownii
GTGCTATAATAGTATAAACATGGACCATACTTGTACAAGGAAAACATCTTAGTCACTAATTAAGCCAATACACCTTTGTCAATGATTATTAAGAGATCAAGAGACTTAAGTTTGTATTTTTACAGTGGGTGAAATTTTTAAAGGAGATTTAAGCTACTAATTTCAGCACGAGAATTCGCGGTCTTTAATTAAAATTAAATTTTAAGGCTGAATATAAGATTTGATACAAAGTTACACACTCAACAATGTATGTTTGGTGTTTGGTTTCCTATCCTGACTTGAAATGTCCTAAAGGTAGATAAAATGAATCATATTTTATTCATGAAGTCCTTAAGTACGATTTATAAAACTTTACTTAAAAATGCTCTTTATTTCTTATTTGTATTCGATTTAAATTTTTATTAGATCTGCATTTGTTAAAACTAAGGGCTAAACAAATAAAATCAGTTTAGAAAAAATGTTTGTCGTATAAAGTATTTAATAATAAAGTTAAATCGAATAGTTAAACTAAACCCATCTCATAACATTATTTTAACAGTAAGAATAAAATCAGTAACATAAATTAAACTTAAAGTGAAGAGTAATTTTATGACTTACAGAATGTATAGTTAAAACATCGTTTTCGTCAAATAATCAGTAGTGCGAATATTAAATAACAAACATAGCCACATGCCCACATGTCGTCTATAGGTGGGGACACATTTTCGCACTTTAAATTATTGTTGGTTTGAATATTTGACTATTTATATATCGTTTGCTGCATTTTATTTATCACATCTTGTTGTAAGTTAGTGTTCTAGATATATGTGATAGAACTGCTTAAAAGAGATGAAAGTGCCTCTAGAGTTTAGTAGGCAATCACACACAGAGCATTTGGGTTAATGATTGTAGCAAAAAAATAAATAATAAATAAATAAATAATAATAAAAATTAAGCTCAACTAAACTAAAAAAAAATTAAAACTAGATTTCAAATCCTAACATGAGTTAGGTTAGAAATTGATTAGTTTATAAAAGTATAAGTAGATGATGGTATAAATCGTCGTTTTAAAAAGAAAAAAAGATAAAAAAAATTAATTTCATTTACGCTTCAATCACATGAAATTCTAATAAAGAATGGTTGTTACCTTAATGTGTCGTTATATGTCAATGGTTATTATCATTTCATTGTCATGTTTGTTTACTTTGTTTGAATATAATAAATAATTACTTTGTAATGTTTTGTAAACAAGAAGATACGAATAAATAAAATACACTGATGGTGGCAGGTGATGGGGCTAGTGGTTGGCTGGTAGTGGTGGTGGTGGTTGGTCGGGGTGGTGATGGTGGTGGTGGTGGGAGTGGGGGTTGATGATGGTGGTGTTAAGGTGGAAACGAAGGGTGAAAAATGAATTAAGGGGAATAAATGATTTTGAGATGTATATATATAAAGGGAATGAAAGTCCTGTGTGGTAGATAATTTTATTTCATTGAACAACTAACTATTTTTTTATTTACTCACAATTTTACATTTCATTTTGTCTATCGTTCATGCATATTAAACACTAACTAGAGACTTCCACCCCACTTGGTTATTGCTCATTCCTTACAAAAGGAAGGTGTTAGGGGTTGATCCCAACTCACCCGACCTTTAACACCTTTTTAAGCATATTCTATGTTTTCTATTTGTTCAATACACATTTATCATCACTATAGGCAGTGACGGAACCAGAAAAATTTTCTTATGGTGTCAGTAGTTTACGGATTTAGAATCAGTAGTTTACGGATTTAGAATTCTAACAACACATATGTCATAGATTTGGGTCGGTCAAAATTCGGGTTTGGTCACAAACAAAAGGCATTGTCACTAGAAAAAACAATGTCATTAAAATATAAGATAGTATTTTTATAGTTGTCCCCTACAAGTTTTCGTGTTTTGAAACCGATATATCACATCTTTAATAGTATTTTTTTCAAAAAAGTATTTTCCAATATAACAAATACAAGCATCATTGAATAAAAACATCTCGTCGTGGTTGCAACCGCTAAAACTAATATTAACTTAATTAATCGATAGACCAATGGATATCCATGTTCTCTTTGCAACCGATAGAAGTAATTAATAATTGGGTAATTGAAAATGGAAATTGACTAAGGATTTAAGTTCTTAATTTTAGTATTTTAAAATCTATGCAATAAGACAAGAATATTTACTTAAACTTATATATAATTTTTAATTACTTTTTTTCACTTACAAAAAAGCTTATATTTTTTTTTTCTACAACCAATGCGTAATAGGAAAATACCTTTTTTAGAAAAATAACAGTTTTTATAATACGGGTGAAATTTAGAATTTGTGTATTATACATTCTTCTTTTAACAAAAAAAATGATACTAGTTGACCCCATCTTTCACAAAGTAGTTCCGCCCCTGACTATAGGTTTTAAGTCAATTTATTATTATTATTATTTTTTTATTTTACAAGTTTTTATTTTTTATAATATTACTGCTAGTATTATTATGAATTTGATATTTTTAGTTAATTTCGGGCATAGTTTGTCTTTTCATAAAATTTAACATATAACGTTTTATTAAATTCTCAATATACTATTACAAAGTATCTATTTTTATTCATGTTTTGATATAAATTTAATTTAAAAGTGAGACAGGTCAAACATAATATGTTTTTTTTTTTACTTTTTGTTGCATTTAGAAAATGCAAATATTTATGAAATTCCGAATATGATTATATTGCGGCATACTTATTTTTATTTATGTTTTTATATAAGTTTTATTCAAACTAAACCCAGTTAATATAACCTTTTCTTTTTATTCAGTTTACTACTTTTTTATAATTATTTTCATAACAACATGATTTTCAGTTTTTTTTTCACAAGTTCTATATTCAGTTTGATGATCCATACTTTTTATTTTTAGATAATTTTCTCTCTTCGTGCGGAGATTCCACTAGTTTTTAAAAATATCAAAAGTTTCAATTAACGATTACAAATTATTCAAAAATTACAATCAAACACCCAGTGAGGAACTAAAATAAAAACTTCAACTATCAATTATCATTAACATATACTTGGCTACATATAATTTACTAGTCTTGATGTTACTGAAATGGAATCCACACATGAAATCTAGTAAGGGGGTGTTTGGATATATATAAACCTTCACAAATAATCACTAAACCTTTTATCAGACAGTAAAAAGAAACTACACATTTTACTGTTTTTACATAATTTAAAGAACACGTCTCGTATATTCTATCATTTTGTCTATTCTATGTTAAATAATCACTTAGTCATTAAATAATTTGTTTTCTAATTCTAACCGATTCATATTGTAATATTAGTTCACTAAAATTTACCACGAATTTCTAACATACGTTGGTATTTCTCACGTTGAATTTAAAGTATCGACAATAATACATTTATGAACACTCGTTTATGATTGTTCATTTATGTATTTATTTATGTTTGTTATGTTATGTTTGTTTGCTTACATATCTAAATCTATTGCATTACTAATGGGCTCACTCATAAATGCATCATCCAAATCAAATTTCAGAATCCAGTGTTAACCCTTAGGTAATTTTGACTAATAAGTTGAATTAACAAACAAGAATACATTCATCTTCTTCGTTTATTTGTATTCATTCATTTTTATTAATGTAATGTTATAAACAAGAAGGAACATAAAAAAAAGGGCGTACCTGGTGCTGCAAAGAGCTCCCGCGTTTTCGCAGGGTCCAGGGAGGGTCCGTCCCATTTAAGGGAAGATGTACGCGGTCTTTCCCCCACATTTTGTGGGGGGACCGTTTCCACGGATCGAACCTGAGACCTTCGGTCCCTTAGGAACAACTTTTACCGCTGCGCCAAGGCCCGCCCTCAAGAAGGAACATATTATCTTGTTTGTATATGTTGTTATAAAATGAATGTGTTAATTTACGTTCAGTTATTATAAATTATACGTTAATTTACGTATAATTTATAATAACTGAACGTAAATTAACACATTCATTTTATAACAACATATACAAACAAGATAATATGTTTGTTTAAATGTTCGTGTCCGTTCATTTATTCAGTTAAAATGAAACAACCAAAACCTTGTTCATTTTCATTCGTTTCGATTCAGTTTCCTATATTTTTTCATCTAGCTAGGGTGGTTAATTTAACTCATGCTTTTGTTTTCTTGATATATAACAAAACACCTCCCTCTCTCATGTAATAAAAAGAAGCCTCATGTAGTCATGTGTCCTCTTTTTTTAAAACCTAAACTTCCTCCATCACCACCATACTTCACCATCATCATTCTTCATATTCTTCTTCTTCTTCTTCTTCACTTCTTCTTGAACTCAAATATTCTTCATGGCTGCTGACTCCACCCCCCCTTTTCACCTCCACCCTGATCTCCACCTGCAAATCCCTCAAGACTCCGGCGAAGAAGACGACCCCAATCAAACCACCCCCGCCGGCTCCGCCGACGGCTCCGGCCGCCGCCCCCGCGGCCGCCCCCCGGGCTCCAAAAACAAACCCAAGCCGCCGGTGATCATCACCCGTGAAAGCGCCAACACCCTCAGAGCCCACATCCTCGAAATCAGCAACGGCTGTGATGTCTTCGAATCCGTCGCTGATTACGCCAGAAAACGCCAACGTGGGATTTGCATCCTCAGCGGCTCCGGCACCGTCAACAACGTCAGCCTCCGCCAGCCCGCCGCCGCCGGCTCCGTTCTCACGCTTCATGGTCGGTTCGAGATTCTTTCGCTGTCGGGCTCTTTTTTGCCTCCGCCGGCGCCGCCGGGGGCTACCAGTTTGACTATCTATCTAGCCGGTGGTCAAGGGCAGGTGGTCGGTGGCAACGTCGTCGGAGCTCTGGTGGCGTCTGGGCCGGTGATTGTTATCGCTGCTTCTTTCACGAATGTGGCTTATGAGCGGCTGCCGTTGGATGAAGATGAGGCGGCAGCCAGCAGCGGCGGAGGTGGCAACGCAGACGGCGGCGACGGTGGCGGTGGCGGTGGTCAACCGTTTCAAGACCCGTCGTCGATGGGTTTACCGTTTTTTAACTTACCACTTAATATGCCCAACGTTCAGTTGCCGGTGGATGGCGGTGGTTGGTCCGGTAACGCCGCCAGCCGACCACCGTTCTGATCAAAACAACCGATCATCATCATCATCAACAACAACATCATCATCATCATCATTGTTATCGTCGTGGTCATCATCATTCATCGATTACCAACATTTATCATGGATCAACAATATTTGTATGGGATGTCATTAGGTTATCATTTTGTTGATCGATCCAATCGTAGGTTTTGGTTAGCTTTTTATTTTTGTGAATTAAGATTTAAGATTTAAGGTCAGATTATCATCCTCTGTATTGATTTGTGAAACTATTTGATCTTTTTAAAAGCAAGTTTTGCGAGAAGTGGTATGAATATTAAACTAATTAATCTCCTTTCTTGGGCTTGATGAGTTTTTTTAATTATATTATAAAATTATTAAAGATGGTCACATATTATATACAATGACGTTTTTATTAACTTTGATAATATTTTATTGTTAAATCAACGTGTAGTTATCAGTTCTTGGAATCAAACGTATATTTAATGATTATGGAGCTTAATCAATCAATTATTATATTTATATATATTCAGGAGCCTATGGACATTTTGTTATGGATATTATATTTCTTAAGTCGTTCAATGTATTTGTATATTTTATTTAATTTGTTTTCGTGTGTTAGTTACATTTAATGTTGTTGATTAAATAAATGCAAACCCCATATTTTATTTTATTTTTTTTTATCTTCTTTTTAAGTAGTCTCCATTCTGGATTCGTAGTAGTTGCTGAATTCGATGGATAAACATGTGTTCTTGGGGATAATAATCTGGGCATGTGAACATTTAAGCTTTTCTGAATAGATGCGCCAGTCTTTCAACTTTTTATTTTAAATACTGAAAAGAATTACGAATGCAATTAAAAATATTAATATTGTAGCTAGTGTGTCTAGCATACACAACATTTTGAGTAGGATGACAATCGAGTCAAGGATTGCTTAAGGTCGATAGGTCTTGAGTTCAACTTGAAAGCTTGAAGCTAACTTTGAATCGGCTTGATAGCTAGCTCGACACATACGTGACTTATAATTCTTGATAAAAAGCTATTTCAAGTTAAGTTTGATTCACTATATAGTTCAAACTTCATGTATGAACTCTAAATCGAGTTCAATAAAAGCTCGACTCAAAATGAGTTTGAATGGCTCAATAAAGGCTTACTCGTTTATATATAGTAGTGTTATTACTGTGTTAGTACCATATTTTTAGGCTTTTTGTTATAGAATGATAATAGCATTTAGTGGTCATGTCTATACAATGATTTGTGAATCTTTAAAAGTGCTTATAAATAAAATATAAAAAAAAGAACCCTCACTTATGTTTGTATGTCGGCTTGGTCATGACCATTTCTTGTAGTCCCAAAATCATGGTCTTCGTAATATTTGTTAATTTAAAGATTGCTCTTGTTCAAAATTAGACAATAAAAAACGTCACAATATAGTTTTGAAGCCCATATGTATATAATGGAGTATAAAATACTCGATATAGTCTATTTTGGGATACCAATCATATGCTATATTAATCTTTGTGTTTGTATACAGAAAAAAACCTTCATCACCTTCTCTCTCTCTCTCTCTCTCTCTCTCTCTCTCTCTCTCTCTCTCTCTCTCTCTCTCTCTCTCTCTCTCAAAGTTACATGGTTCCTTCTTTCTTAAATCTTTCAGTCTAAGCTCGAGTTACACCCTTTCTCCACAACTCACTTTCATTGCACAAGTGATTACCTCGATCTCTCGTGATTACCTCGATCATATCTAATTGTTAGCTTCTAATGATCAATACAAATAGAAACAAGCAGGTTCTAGCTTGATATTTTAAACCTTAATTGACGTAAGAATTAACACATCTTTACAAGTTTCACATTTAAAGGGATTACACTAATAGTATCATGATCACACCTCAAACATTTTGATTATGATAATTTTACCTACAATTAAAGATACGAAAGATAAAATCATGACATCAAGTACATTTACTAAAGAAAATAAATTTGATTTTTAAGTTGACAATTTACCTTTGAGGACTAAAAAAGTGTATTTGTGTTATGAGTGGGTAAATTTATAAAATGGGATGCATAGGGTCACATGGTATGGTTTACTATCACCTTGGATCCCATGTTTAAATAAAAACTAATTTTAGTTCTGTAAATGAACGCTGATGTCATTTTAGATCCTAGGTAACATATATTTTTAATCTTATTCAAATGGACGGTTTGTTTGTACCGGTTTGCCAACTTTTTATTCTTGGCTTTTTGATTCTAGGATACATGTCATCCAACGAATCCTTATGTATTTAGTTTACCTATTAGTTTGTTAAAGTTTACTGTTTGAGTTTGTGAAGTATATTATTTTTTATATAATTATTTTTTATATAATTTTATCACAAAATGTTTAATAATACAAAAACTAAACAACAAGTGAATTAGTATATTACTATGTTAGGTTAGTAATATGTGTATTGCACGAGTTGAATAAATAAAATATTAAATAGTTATTAATGAGAGTTTACTATTTACAAAATGACATTTTGAGATTAGATATGATTGAAATTACGTATATGTAAGTAGTATAAATAATAAAATAATAATATCATTTATTTAACTTTTACTTTTAAATTCCTTTTGAAAAAATAAGTTTAAACAATTCTTTACAACTAACCATTTGTAAGAAGAAAAAAAATATCATTAATTTTTAAAAGTTTCCTTGTTATAACTCTGAATGTTAATTATTTTGGTTTATAAAATTTTTATATTTTACAACCATTGTTTTAAAAATATTTTGCATCTTTAAAAAAATATGATGTTTTAGAAAAGTTTATTGTTCTATAACATTTTATTTCTTTAAATATTACATTTATAAAAAGATCTACTCTCAATTTATTAAAAAGCTACTTTAAATCTAAAAATAAATTAAATAATATCATTAGTAGTTAATGTAATTATTTAGTTGGATACAGAAGTTGAAGAGTAAATTATGTGTCTACAATTATATTAAGTGTTCACCTAAAACTTTTTTTTATTATAATAAATAGAATACCAAAAAACATAAGAAAATTTTGCCATACATGATTCGTGTAAGCATGGATGTAGGCGTCTAATAATCATGCTACCTATCAAATAATATCAAATTCATTCCCGAATCCGTAAATATTATTAATGTTGTGTTACTGAATTTACTTAAAAAGAGAAGATAAAAAAATAAATAATTTATTTTGCCTTTCATTTTTCTCTTTTTTTCTTATCTTTTTGTTCTTTTCTTATCTTCACTATCTATCGGTTTAAAATGATTGATTGTATCCTTTATGTTTCTTATTTTCTTTTAGTAAGATATTTAAGGGTAATAGAATGCAAAGATATTTAAGATCAAGGACTAAAGCTTAATTTCCTATAACTTATTTTCATTCTACCATTTTCTAATCTCTCCAATTTTCCCCATTTCTCTCCACCGGTTGCATACGTTTCTCTCCGTGTGTGTGTGTGTGTTTTTCTTCTGAGATCGTTGTGATCACATACAACATCAATGTCGATAACCTTAGGCAAAATTGATTTCATTTCTTGCTGTGGAAGCACCAAATTTGCTGAAGAAATGGTCGCAGATGGACCCTTTGCTACTTACGAAGAAGCTGCTGCTGCAGCCAACAACATATGGTTCAATAAGGTCTGTATATGCGTCTGTGTGTAAGCACTTAGATTGAATTTCAATTTGATGGATTTAGTGACCGCAGGTTGATGTAAATGGTTGGCTTGAAGCATTCGCCGCTCATCCCCAAATTGGGCAAAACCCTTCTTCTGCTGCTCACAAAAGTTCCACAAGTGTTCAGTTAAGTTCATCTCCCTCGATCGATGAATCGATTGGAAGATACCATATCGAGTGATCGATCGATTTGTTTGATTTTTGCTTGCTTGATCATCTCAAATTTTCTACTTATTATGTTTATTAAACAAATCACTGATATAGTTTTGAAGTTTGGTTTGGTGATCCGTAATACTCTTTGATTTTGTTTTGAGGTAAAGATGATAAGTTTTAACTTCGAAATTGATCTCGGTTTGTAGAGGATTTTAATCTTATTTAATTCAGGATCTTATCCTTTATTCAACACAGTTTTAGCATTTTATTTAACATAAATCTCAGAGAAACATAAGCCCACTAGCAAGTGTTCTATTGCATATAGCAATATGGGAATTTAAAATGTTCTAAATAAATGAATAAAAGATGATTCATGGAGGCAATACAATGCTATCTAGCCTGTATTGGTATCTTAATCTTCTTATCAGTGAGGGGATGTATCATGTCTATAAAGAAGAATGCTCAAGATATGGCAAAAATGCATAATACAATTTCAATGGGTCATGGAGTTGTTGGGATTTAACTAATCTGTCAAGTCTATGCGTATCATTCTGCATAAATACATGAAAAGTGAAATTTATAGAACTCACAGTTTATATGCATTGAGAAATGAAAATCGCATTGTGCTTTTATTTGCAAGTCCCTGCATTCTTGTTAGCTCTTCGACTAATTATAGGGCTTTCTCTGTTTGTAGGTGGAGCAAAGGGGAGCAGTCCACTGCTCTAGCCACTGCAACTGATTCCACCCTACAAGTATTCATCTCAACACTAAAACCGTAATGTGTTATATCAATGAGAAATATTCAGATGTGTGATCTGTTAACTGAGATGCAAAATTATGTTCCATACCAATTTTAACTGCAATCACCTGCTATACTCTGCTCAGAAATGGCTGCGGACTCTTTACTGTTTTTGTTTAAACATTCGTGGTTCTTGAATATAAGTACATTAAAATTTAGGACTGCTACATATATTTGAATTGGGGTTCTTTTTGCAGGAGTTATATGAGTGGAATTCTCGATATAAGCAAAAGTTTGGGTTTGTTTTCCTTATATGTGCATCTGGAAGAAGTACTCCTGAAATATTATCCGAGTTGAAGGTAACCTTTACATATAGTCATATACATAATATTATTTTCTATTGTGCACTAAGAAGCAGAAAAACAAGGATGTCATAAGGACGTACAAATGAAGTTATGCTACCATATTGACTGATGTTATGCTATTCGTGTAGAGGCGTTTTTCAAACAGGCCAATTGTTGAATTTGAGAATGCAGCCCAAGAACAAATGAAAATTACTGAATTACGTCTTCAGAAGCTTTTCTCATATGTAGAAGTTTCTGCTTCAACTCAGGCTCAGTCCAACACAAGCAATGTCACCAAAGCAGAAGGTGATTTTAATTTGTTTATATGACCCTTAGATAAATGAGTAAATGACTGACATGTTGAATATGATTATGAAACAATATGTTATAACAATAATCTAAATCTTTAATAAAAGAATTTAGGAGGTTGTATGCATTAAGAATAGACTTTGATCAATTTCCAACCTGGTAGCTGATGTGATAATGTGATAAGATGGAACAATAAAACAGTTAAACAAAATAGACGTAGAGATCCACTGTTTTTTATGTAATTACCAGAACCATATGTAAACGTCCCACTGATGTTGGTCCTTTTAATGTAGAAGGTCGGATGAACATTTTGGGAGGGCATCTAACTGCTCCATCAATAACTACACGGGTCCGCCCGCCCATCACGACCCATATACTAGATGTAGCCCGCGGGTGTCCTGCAGCCGGGATCGAAGTCCAGTTAGAAATGTACAATTCCGAACAGCCTGGCCCAGTGTTTGGTGACTCGGATAAAGACAAGTGGATATTCCAAGGTTCATCGACTACAGATAAAGATGGAAGAAGTGGTCAGCTTATGAAAATAGTCAACGATTTAAGCCCTGGTGTATATCGAATTAGTTTCAACACAGGCAAATACAACCCAAATGGTTTCTTCCCATTTGTCTCCATTGTCTTTGAGGTCAAAGAGTCCCAGAAAATGGAACATTTTCATGTTCCTTTGTTGCTTTCGCCTTTTTCATTCTCAACCTACAGGGGCAGCTAGGTATTGATGACCATTCAGGATATCTCAAACTATTACTCTGTTATGCAAGTTCTGTAAGTTATTTGTGATAAAATGTTACTATTACCATAACGCTTTGTGATTGACCACAAAAGGGACACAACTTATATGGGAAATATTCAAGTGCATATCTATATCTATAGTATATATAAAGCATATCAGAGGGGTATTTTAAGATACCATAAAATTGAGAATACTTACTATATTTAATGCATAAGATACAACCACTTTTAAGGGTAAAATAGTATTTATAACATTATTTACACATTACCCCTTATAATTAGTTACACAATAACCTTACACTTACTAATATTAAAATTTTATATTTACCCATACATCAAAAAAACTTAATATGTTTTAAGATTTCAGCTCTATCTTTTAATCTATCACATTAAAAAACGTTTTGAGACTACAACTTAACCTGTTTTTATTTTTAAACATTTTTGTGTAATTTTTTTGCTGAAACGATCTGTATTTTTTGAGGTACAATAAGTGAACGCGTATATACAAGTCGTTATGCAGAACTCATTTATCTGTTGTTTTAAATTTTAGCTTAGAAAAAACATAATAAACTTTTATAAAACTACTACAAGAATAACAAAATATTAAATGCACGTGTCAAATGTAAAATGTCGTCACGCTGCATTGCGCGGGTACCCTTCTAGTATATATGAAGCATGACAGCATGTTTGTGCATGTATGTTTGTTCTTAAAAGAGCAAAGGCTCAATTGAAATGAAAATGGTCCACTGTCTTGTCTCCATACTGAGGTCAAGATTTCAAATCTTGCAAGTGACAAGTAGTAGAATATATTAAGAGTTGTCCAAAAAAAATGTTTGTTCAATCATTCATCAAACACCCAAATTATACTTCAAACTGGAGCTCTAAAAGAGCAAGAAGGTAACTGAATATACATGTGATTTGAGAAAAGAGTACCAATATTCGAGGGACTTGCAAGGTTAAGACCGACACCATACAAGAATGAGAGACCGTACAAAACCTGTTACAAGTGATTGTGTCCGGTTCAGATAGCTCTAAGATCAGTTCAAACCCGAGTGCTGTTTTAAGTTCTCTTGCATCATCTTTTAATTAAAACTAAATTACCTAAACCAGTTATTTACATGGCTAAACTGCTAACATTCATTCTATTAAATTTATTTATTAATGTCATGAAATGAATTTGGAAATCTGGGCTGAGTTGGCAAGGCCGCAAGAGATCGAGGAGGCAAGGGTAAGACACGAAGCTGAAGTTGCAAAGACTCTACGAAGCAAAGAATACATTCAACATATGGCTAAGATAACAAGTGACCACGACCAAATGTACACCATTGGATATGATGATAGAAGCCCAAACAATCGACATGTTGCTAATCATGGTCATGCAAGTCAACATGTCACCTGTGGTAGCGAAGCACAATATTCAGGTGGGACATAAACCACATCACCAAACCATGACAACCGAAAGATGGTCATGCATCACAAGTATTTGTAGGTTAAGCCATTTTGTATTTGAGGTTAGAGCTTGATGTTATGGACCCTATAAGAGGTTGGAGCTAATATATTATACTCGATATATTTGCTTTCGATGTCTTACAATTTAGACTCTGGGCAAGCAAAATCTAGTAACCGAGGAAGGAACAAACAAAATTTTGAGAAACTAATGGTTCTATGATTTTTTTTTTTTTTGCAAGTTTGTGAAAAAAATATTTAAGTGACAATAACTTAAAATTAAAAAAAAAACTTATTCGGTGTTTGACTTACCTCCTGTTTTAATCTATTATGCGTAATCTTATTCTGCACTTTTAAGTAATGCTTTTTCTTACGGGTTGAACTTCTCACCTTAAAATCATAAACAAACTTTACTAGTTAGTCTAAAGATGTTGACAAAGTAATTTATTTTTTCATTGCTACATTTAATGGAAAACGAACACCGACGACCGGATATACAAACGGATCTTGGGCTATTTTGCCCATTAGGAAAAGGCAAAAGGACCCGCCCATTAATAAACTGATCCGACCCGATCTGATCTGATCCGATAATGATTTGCATTTTAACAAGTTCGTTCTAAACTGCTAACCTTAGTCATTGTTCTTGGCGACGTTTTGTTGATCTTCATGGCGCCAACAAATCAGGTATTCTATCTATGTAATCCTTCTTATTTTAATGTTTTATAGTGAAATTCTGCACTGTTAGTTACTTGATTATACTTTCCACATCTTCAACTTTTGCAATTTACATCCTGAGTTCTTCGTTATCATTTTGATCGCATTATTACCGTGTTTAAGTTGATTTGATTGAACTGTATATCCTAATTTCTTGTACCCGTAGGGATTGGTTTAATTCACCAGAACTAAACCCTATTTCCAGTTGATTGATTTCCCCCCTTTTCGTTCTTTGTTTTAATAAATAATCAAGGGATTTAGTTTAATTTACTGTAATAAAATTGAAAAGTGAGGACAATAAGATATGAATTGGAAAGAAGGGTAATTCATTTTACTTTTTAATCAAAGTAGGTATGCTTCAGCAATAAGCCAATAACTTTGATTCACTTCAATGGAAGTTTAATAATCATGGTACATAAGGTTACTCACAAAACAGCATCAAAACAGCAAATCTTATCTGCATAAAAATGAATTTAAACAGTGCAACAAACTTAAAAACAGCCTATATGCATTAGGAATTACAAAGTAGAAAGAAAAATAATCAGAGTATATGGCATCTTCTAACCTGACTGGCTGACCAGATTGAAAAAGTCAAAACTAGAAGCGGAAAACAAACGAATTTAAACCCATATTGGATTAGAAAGTAATTGCAACATGTGAGTTTTACTCAATTTCAACATAAGTTTTGTGAGCCTGATCGAGCAATTAATTTCTTTTTGTGCCCAGCCCAAAATATTGATAAAAATGCCTTACAATTTATGTGGGCGATTTTAGTCTTACCAACATATTTGAATGTAATTGGATTTACAAATAAGACCAAAGGAATTCAAGTTAAGTTATAATACATGCTTGTCTAAACTTAACTGAACTTGAATCCTAGTATATTACTTCTGAAGTGAGTGCCATAAAAAAATTCATGTTTAGAAACTATGATTATTCAACTTGGTGTCATTCTTTTAGCCATAACATATGAAAAGGTTAGTTAGTAATTGAACTATCTTTGTTTGGCAGGTTCTGATAAAAGAGAGCTCAAATGTGAGGACCATCATATTAAACAGGCCTAAGCAACTAAATGCGCTTTCACTAGAAATGGTAAGACGTGAAATATATTGCTTCCATCAAATGTCTCACACACCTTTGAAGTATTACAACTTTTTACGTAACTAGAAGGAAAAAGTTGTATCATTTGGATCTTATTTTTCTAGGTATCCCGGCTCCTGGAAGTTTTCCATGCGTATGAGGAGGATCCAAATGTCAAGCTGATTATTATGAAGGTATACTTCATTCTGTAATATGAAAATCAAGTTAAATACTTTTCATATTATTCAAAGATTACTTGTAAGGAATGTGGGTACAGGGTGAAGGAAGGGCTTTCTGTGCTGGTGGCGATGTTGCAGCTGTTGTTAATGATATTAGTAAAGGTAAATGCCTTTGTTGACATTCACAAGTGTTTTCTAATTGTTGTAATAATTTTGGGTTTTGGATGGTATTTTGTTGTTTATCTGATGATTTTTTCCTGTATCAGGTAACTGGAAACTAGGAGCAAATTTTTTCTCCAAAGAATTTACATTGAATTACTTGTTGGCAACTTACACCAAACCCCAGGTACACCTCTCAGATTTGATGATGGTTTAATTCCAGAATGTTTGTATTGACTGCGAAATTCATATTTATGCATTGTCGATATGTATGATAATCTTTATGTTAACTTGAAATCTTACTTGAAGGTTTCACTCCTTAGAGGAATTGTAATGGGAGGTGGTGCAGGCGTTTCAATACATGGTAGATTTCGAGTTGTTACTAATAATACGGTATCCATCTTGCCATATTCATTCATTTGAAGAAGCTCTCAAGCATCACTTTTTTGCATTATGTGTGTGGAGAAGAGAGAGGGGGGTGGATTTTCAATACGAAACCAATTATAAGTAGAGAACTGCGAACATCGTACACTTGTATCTATTGGTTTAAATAGTGATAATTTTTCTAAAACCACTTGGTTTTTCAAGGATAACACATTTGATATTATCATTTTTCAGGTTTTTGCAATGCCAGAGAGTGCCTTAGGGTTATTCCCAGATGTAGGTGCATCTTATTACTTGTCAAGACTACCAGGATTCTTTGGTAATTCCAGTTTGACCTTACCCTTATTGTTGACATACATTATACAATATAATATGATCGTAGTGGATGGAGGTTATCATAATCACACCTTGAGGAATTCATCTAACAAAATATGAAACAACGTTTGCGTATGTCAGTCATCTGAAATTTTGTTGTTTGCTAATTAGGTAAACATAACATATCTACAATATTTTGGGTGCTGATAGTTCATAGGCATATTAAGTTTTAATTCTGTGTGCTATTTTTGAATTTTAAATTCATATTCTGGCAGGAGAATATGTGGGTCTTACTGGTGCTAGATTGGATGGTGCTGAAATGCTTGCATGTGGTCTCGCAACCCACTTTGTCCCATTAGAGGTACATTTCATTTTGATTCAAGATTTATATTTATCCTTTACCCAAAATTACTGTTGTATCATTTTTAGATATTCAGTTTTCCTACTTCCTTAATGCAGATATATTCTCCCCCTTCATTCCATTATTACCATTTCAAATGCAGTGTGTTTATTTGTTTTTATGAACAGAAATTATCCTTATTAGAAGACGCATTATGCAAAGCAAACACGGGCAATCCGGATATCATCAGCAATATTTTAAACAAATTCTCGAACAAAAATCCTAAGTTGAAAGAAAAGAGTCAATATTTTCGGTATATGTTACTCATATTTGTTAATAGTTTTATTTAGTAACTGTCATTCTCGGTTTAAGTTTTACTGCCCTATTCTGCAGGTTGAAAACAATTGATAGGTGTTTCTCTCGGAGAACTGTTGAAGACATTATCTCTGCACTTGTAGGTTCCATCAACATGTATCAAACTTGAATTCTGCATTTTTTGGTTCAAATTACGTTTTTGTCCTTGTAAAATCTGTTATTCTACAATCACTTTAAAAATCACAGTACTAGACTTTGGCACATATTCAAGTAAAATGTGAGTCTACTTGTCAAACATAAAATCCTCAACCTTCAAGAAACTCACGTGTTATATGCTATTTTACTCTTTGAAATGGGTATTTCATATACTATTGTTGTACCTTTGTCTTTTGCTAGGAGAAAGAGGCTGATAAAAACATGGATGATTGGATCTCATGGACTATCCAGTCCTTAAAGAAAGCATCGCCAACAAGTCTTAAAATTTCTCTTCGCTCTGTAAATATTCACTGTGCCCTTGATAGTAGATATTGTATTTCATAAATTCATATACAGCAACAATTGTCTGATCTATAAAGCTCTGTTGCTGATGGCATGCAGATTAGAGAAGGGAGACTTCAAGGTGTTGGTTTGTGTCTTATCCGTGAATACCGTATGGTTTGTTGTGTCATGCGAGGAGAAGTTAGCAGGGATTTCTTTGAGGTGTCAGTTTATTACAATATCTATTGCATAATAATTTCAATGCTTGACTGATATTAAAAGAAGTATTGAACTATTAACCATATGTCCTAAATATCCTTGACAAAATGCAAGATTAACTCTGTATAATGCAGGGATGTAGAGCGTTGCTGCTTGACAAGGATAGAAATCCAAAGGTAAAAGATAGTATGGAAAACCAAGCGTGTTGGGTAAATGGTCAAAAGTCAAAACTGGTTCTGGTCAAATTGGTAATTTTTAGTGTAGGTCGGAATGTCGGATCAGTTTGGACCTACTTGCAAAAAAAAAATTATTCTTAATTTTTTCTTTTTGACTTTATTAGTTAATATATTAAATATGTTTAGAAACTATATTCTTGCGACAATAACCGAACCTTTTTTTAATAAAGTGAATTAGAAGGTTATGCATTTGAATACTTCTTAAATGACTTTCAAGCGGTTGAACTAGCTTATCCATTTGACATGTTTCCTTGTTAGATAATATTCTTAGATTAACGCATTTGACCTGATAGATATATAAGTCATATAACTCATCTCAAATCGACCCGTTTATATAAAAATGGGTAAAATTGTCACCTCTGATAATAACTATTGACACTTTCCTTTGATTTTTTATATTTTAGTGGAAACCTTCAAAACTCGAGTTTGTCAGCAATGATATGGTTGACCGCTACTTTGCAGCATTAGATGATAAAGATTGGGAAGACCTCAAACTCCCTGCTAGGTCAAACTTACCTTCATACGCCATATCTAAGCTCTGAGGTAGAGGTAAACCATCAAAATTATAATGACTAATGTCAAAAGATAGTCATGCATACTACATATGTTGTTAACTATGTTGGTTGTTAAAGATATACTTTTAAGTTCAAAGGATATAAATCATTATATCTTAATGACAAAAATGTCCTCTCATGATGACAAACATTTTGTGTGCTGGCAAATAGACGTTCTTATAGATTTAAGGCTACGGTCGGTTTAAAACATAATAGTTTATACAATGTGATCTGGTCTTTGAAATGGTGAAATGGTCATTTAATGAAGGGTTATATCTTTGTTTTTATTTAAGCAAGCAAAATGGTTTTGTAATGCGTTTCAAAAAGTAATAATATTAGATAATGAGGATTATATGGGTTGGCATGGTCCGAGACCAGACCAGATGCATTGGATCATATGTTAATAGAGACAATGCATCTCTTCACCGGACTCAGCCACTTTTTTTTTTGGTCATACATAGATTATTATAAACGATAGCTACTCCATATTTGCACTCCGCGATTGAAAACGGTGAATTAATCATAGATGACTATGGTAGTCGAAACGACGGATTCTCCTGCTATATCACAACATATCTGGAGACTCTGGCTCAGGTTGAGTACGTTCTTGGGGTGACTATTTTCTTGTTGAATATTTCATGCTTCAAGAAAGACGCACTTTAATGATATGTTATGATCTCTTAAAACAAGCAAGCTTGTCGCCAAGTGTTGCTCCTATTACAAACACCACTAAGCTACCAAACATAATTCCTAATAACTCTATAATTTTTAATAATTTGAAGTTTTCAATAATTTTACCATATTGTTTGTTATACATTTTTTAGGATGTATTAAATATTGTCATATTCAGTTTTGACGTAGTATACAAGTTCTAATAATGGGAAGAGTATTATCGTATTTGTAAGGGGCTGTTTGGCAACCTCTTAATCAGCCTCTTAATGGTTCAGATGTCTGAATAGTTCAGCACTTAATGGTTCAGACTGTTTGTTTCGCGAGCAAATGTCTGAATGGTTAAGACATTTGCCTCTGAATGGTTAAGCATTATATTAATGCTGAATGGTTAAGCATTATATTAATGCTGAATGGTTAAGCATTATATTAATGCTGAATGGTTAAGAGGTCTAGTGCTGAATGGTTAAGACCTCTTAATGATTCAGCCTTTGAATAGTTATCTGAATTAGTCAGACATTTGCCTTTGAATAGTTAAGCGATATACTGGCTCTTAATGGTTCAGACTTTTTAATGATTCAGCACTTAATGGTTCAGACTTCTTATTGGTTCAGCACTTAATCATTCAGATATTATCAAACAGCCCCTAACTCGTGTAAATTTTAAAACTAATAAAATAACCACGTAACTTCCTATTACCCATCCTAAATATATTAGGTTTGGAGCTTTTTGACGGGTCGGTTATTTCCCGTCTAACTCTTCATTAAAGCCGATGAGCATAAGGTTTTTTTCTTTTGCAATAAAGTTCATGCTTTTTTTCATATTTTCAGAAGTATTATAACATCTAAGTTCTAATTTATTCACCATTATAACTAATTCTCTACTTCACTATGTTACTCACATCAACGTACACACTACCATTTAGATTAATCTTATAAATGTTGTTTTAAATTTTACGTATTTGAAAACTAAAATATTAATACATAATCTTAGATATAGAATCTATATAATATCATCAGTATAATTGTTATGGTTTATGTTCACAGTACACATAATATTATTGTATGCATGTGGGCGCACATTATTCGTAAATTAGTAATCCGTGGCTTTTATATTCATATATTTATCATGACTCTATATTTTATATGTGAATCTAACTTTCGGTTGGCATATTTATTGTTTAAATATCATCTAGCTTGTATCTTAGGATAAAATATTCATTAAATAATATAATGAAGAGTACGACTGTTCAAACATTGGTTTGGATTTTATAGCCTCATGGTTGCCACTTGAGTCACATGATGATGCTTTTATATTATCATATCCGGCTTAATATACGGTATCAATCAAGGAAATTGTCTACTTAAGCGTCAATATAATAAGATGCATTTACGTATTTTGGCTTTTGTATTTCAAGTAACTAACTTCTGAATCATAATCAGATATGAACGTAGCAACTTATTATAGAATAATGAACCATAAAACATTATGTATTATTAGTTAAAACTTGTGACCCTTTTTTTAATTTTATCAAACAATATGAAACAAAATCGAATTTAACTCTATATAATATTTTAATTTTATGGTGCATCAGACATTTTTATAAAATATACCAAAAAACACCATAAATGAATATTTTATATTATTTTGGAAGGAAAAGTGTTCATATGAGGAGTGTTACAAGTTTAACTAACATGATAAATAGTCTTACCAAACTAGCAAAATTATGATTCTTTTTTATTTGCATATAATATATACGTAGATACAATTGTTAGTGTCATCATTTCGATTTTTTTTTTGGAGGTGACCATCACATAGTGGTTAACCAAAAACTATATTTGATTGCCTGAATATGTTGACCAACTAACTCATAGCGCGCAAGGTTGAGTTATTAATTTAGATTTTCAACCTTTAGAAGGCATCTAATTTGCTCCATAACTCAAGCAATAAAGTTGACAAAAGAAATTTGATATACAACTCCAACAAAAAGAATATATAAGTTACGTTTTAGAATTTATGTATGATGGATAAGAAATCTTGAATAAAAAAGAATATATAAGTTACGTTTTAGAATTTTTGTATGTTGGATAAGAAGTCTTGAATATGTATGGTCCTACGAGGAAACAGACTAATTTAGTGGCTGCCTTATATGTTCTAAATTTTATATATGTGTGTGTAAGATTAAATTCACATACAAATATTATAAGTTTAAAAATATGTTATATCAAAACTCTGATTATTCTACTATATCAATATATTAGTTATATGTAGTGATTTACATTATATTAAAAACAAATGTTTTAGCATTAACAGATTGACCCACATAATTTTAAATGAACATATAATGTGTATTCTATGGGATTAAGATTGATTTCTAAAAATAATAATGTCATGTTATTTAAAAGGGTTATTACCTGTAAACAGTGCTTTATAATGTCATTGTCAAAAGGTTTACTTTGTACAATAATTAAATATATATATACATCATCATGCCCTATTTGATCACCACCTTATATATTTAGGTTGACATTTATTCTTAATGGATTAGTTTTATATTTCACTTCAGTAACTTGTCAACTAAATTAAATAGATTGTGTTTAATGTTCAAATTAATGACGTATTTACATGTAAAATTTGAATTCTTACCTTCGCTGTTTTAAGGTGTGATATATCTTTTTCTACATCCATATGAAAATAAAGCAAAAGTAGTGTTTATAATTTTATATGTTGATTTATTCTCACTCTCGTGTTGATAATACAGCAACTTAAACAAGAGGCAATTTTGTGAACAATTTGCGACCAAAGAGTTTTCTACTAGTGACATACTAGGTTTTAGATTTCGTAAAATGAGAAAGCAAATATCTCTTACGAATTGCATAAGGATCACTTCAAATTAAAACATTTTGTTGGTACTCACAAAATTCAATTAGATAATTCATAAAGAAAAAATATATATATGTGAATCGGTTATGAAGCAATATACCGATATTAGACCACAGACTTTCTTATATAGACAATTAACTATTACAATATTTTAGCTGATAGTTGACACTTTAATTGCGGTTTGTCAGACCTAATCAAAAACAATTTATAATGGTTCAAACTCACCTAAGATAGTTAGGGTAAGTCGGGTCGATTCGCAGGGATTATGTGGAAAGTGTGGTTCAATTCATAAAGTTGAGAGGTTTATTGAAAATCCTTGTAAATTAACTAAATTGTAAAAAGTAATTGAAGTTGAAAAGTAAAGTTGATTGTAAACAATGATGGAAAAGAGTAATCCCCTCTGGGCTAAAGTTTACAATATAAACTTGCTTTGATAGTTAAAAGTGGTCATATAGACATAACCGGGTTGATTTGGTTAAAGACAATAGATTGAATGAGAGTGTTGTTAATGAACTACTCGAATCATATCCTACGTTTGTATTACCCAACCCCATCCAAAATTAATGTTTACAGATGAAAAGAAATTTAAAACAATCAACATGGAACATTGAATTGAAAGCAGCACACGTATTTTAGAATATTTAAACAATAAATAATGTTACTCAGCTTAAACTACCGTGTACAAACATTAACTCAACAAAAACCACAAGAACAAGTCATAGTATTAACCCTAACACCGTAAGGCAGCCCCCTCTCACGACCAGAAACTTTTTTCTCTTCTTTCTTTTAATCTTCTTTTCTTTATAAATGGTTCATTCGGACTCCGTTTTCTTCCCCGTTTTTGGCCACATTCTAGTAATTTAATTCTCTATCACCTCATCTATCTTGATCTTCAATTATCATCCATGTGCATTCTCCAAACGACGTCAAATCATCATGTTTAGCCTACAAAACACCAAATCATCGTAATTAACTTATTCCACATAATCCTTATACTTAAACGCATTAAATACATTAACGTTAACCACTTACCATGATAAACATCATTCTAAACCCCTTACATCACACTTGACTGTTAAATTTGTCAAGAGGAGGACAATTACGTTCATGGAAAAGCCTTTCAGCGATAACTCTAACTGACATAACTCAGTTACCGCTAACGATCAAACTATTATTGACGAGCAGTTGTTGCTGCTTGTAGTAGTTGGTTGATATGCAGCTTCTATTGACACCCAGTTACCACTATACTTGGAATTGAACTGACTTGCTAATTCCCTTATAAAACAAGTTTCAAACCTAAATTGGTTTCATCAAGAACCAATTCTAACTTTTGTTAGACCCATAATATTTGGAAAAAGAAGAAAAAGAATGTTTGTACAGCTCTAATTAAATGGCAAGAGACGATTTCCTCAAAACATAAAAAGTCAAATCATAAAAAGAAGAGGGTAATGAATGTTGAGACAATTATCAAAGGATTATGATTAAATTTCTACAAGCTTCTTTGTTTAATTAGTCTTTGATTTATTTATTTACTAGAACATATAATGTCAATATGTCATATATATATGCTTTTTGAGCCATAAACCAGAACATTTAGAGATCATAATTCTCCTAATTTTCTTGTGATTTCAAAAGAAATATAGATATAGATATGGCAAATTTAAATATATAATATATGGCGTTGAATAAATGTGTTTTACATATTCATATGTTTAGCAATCTTCAAATCTAATCTCCCTCGGTATTGTAGGTCAACGAACCAAGCCTAGATGTTACATTTGCATCCGTTAACCCTATACTTTCTTTAATAGTTATTCACAAAGCCATATTATATTACTATTTACATGTCACTAGCTTATGACATTGATTAATAATAGTTTGATACCCAGTTGAACAATTTTAAATTAATTGATATAAATAATTTAATTATTACTTCTTGAACTCACTACTTTGCTAAAAAAAATTCTTTTAACTTTTTTATCACATTACTATAAAAAGCTACAAATTCAGGATAAAATTGTCAGATTATTACGATGTATATAAAACGCCCCTTGTGTTTTTTGAGTTTAAATCTTATAAATTTATCTCAAAAAGTCCTAGAAATTATATCAAATGACGTTATATCGATGATTTGTAGTAGAGTCTAAATATGTTTGTAGTTGAGAGTTCATATGAAAACCACATAATGAAAATCAAAGAAAACTATTAAACCGGTCACATAATTTATAAATTTTTTTTATCTCTACCATCTATATATGTGTGTGTGTATGTATAGATAGGGGTAGAGATCAAATGAAAACTCTAATATAGCTTTACATATATGTCACAAATATGTTACATACACGTTATAATTTTTAATTCGATAGAGATCTACGTATACGTAACACTCTTCATTCATGTACTTATGTTCAACATATATCTAATAGAAACTTAAATACTTTTTTAACATTTAAAAGAACAAAATAAGTTATAAATTATGTCAATACTTTTCATGGTTTTCTTTATTTTCGCATAAACTATTGGTTTCTTATACACGTTCGCCTATCTTACTAATATATATAATAGATTTCTTAATTCTAATTCTAAGTATGTATATACACAAGTAACTAAAATATCATGTAATAGTTATGACTTGTTTGCCTATTTCCACTTTGCTTACCCATTATAACCTAAAATAATGTAGAATCTAGACAATTCCAAGGGTAAATTGTGTAATTATAACTAAATCAAGGGCTGAACTGATATAACCATACTTAATTATAATTTAAATCTATAATTTTCAAGAAAATCAACTCTACCACGTTCATGTTGCTTCCATGTTCTGCACTGTTACACACATTTCTTATTCACTCTCATCATATATATTTGACTTTGATTTTTCCTCAATTAATTAGACTTTTCACAACTATCCCACTTGATGTATATATACATACATACATTTTAATATCTATATATATAGAGAGCAAACTGTATGTTATTGATGTCAAACTCCTCACCTACAATGGAGATTGAAAGATCATATCTTGATACAGAAATGGAGTTTCCTCAAGATTTCAGATGTCCAATATCCATGGAGCTCATGAAAGAACCAGTGATCATCTCAACGGGGGTCACATACGAGCGAAAAAACATCGAAAAATGGTTCTTTAGCTACAAGAAGAAGATTTGTCCAGCCACAATGCAAACCATAGAAAACTTCAGTATTACCCCTAATCATACCCTCAAGAGGCTCATTCTTGTATGGCAAAACAGTCATTCACCATCTTCGTCTTCTTCATCGTCGCCTTTGCCATCGTATAAGCGCGATGAATTGGTGTCATTGCTCAAGACACTTAGCACCACTCCATTCAAGGTAAAGTCTTTAAAGAAAATTAGAGATATTATTGAATTGGGTGATGAGATGAAGCTTGATTTCATAATATTAGGAGGGTTGGATGTGCTTTTCGAGTTAATTGTTCAAATATTAGTCGATTGTTCGGATTTCATGGTGTTTAGAGCTTGTGAAGAGGCTTTTGGGCTTCTTCAACATCTTACCATATCAGAAGAAGATGATGGTAAAGTGATTGAGTTATTGTCTAAACCTGAATGCATGAAATCAATGTCAATAATCCTTCAAAGGGGGAGTATGGAGGCTAGAATATACGCGATAACAATACTTAAAAAGCTTGCAAAAGCCGAATTCGATTGGAGTGTAATTGTAAATGAACAAGGGATTGGTATGTTCAAATCAATGTTGGAGCTTGCATCAGATGAGATTTCAATGAAGGCAAGTTCATCTGCTTTGCAAGTGTTGATAAAGATCTTGGATTCATCGAAGAAAAGTCGATCACGAGCCATTGAGGCTGGTGCAATGTGCACATTGATCGAGCTACTACCCGACTCTAATGGATCAAAGTGCGAGAAGATACTGCAAATAATTAAATTATTGTGTGAATGTGCGGACGGAAGGGTGGCGTTTATTGAGCATCGTCTAGGGATTGGCGCTGTATCGAAGAAATTGTTTAATGTATCCGAGATGGCTTCAAAGATATGCGTGAAGATCTTCTCATTGATATGTAGTTTTCATCCAACAGATAAGGTTTTGGAGGAGATGATGGTCTACGGGGCGGTTAAGAAGCTCGTAGTGTTGTTGCATATGAGTGGATCGTCATCTATGAAGAACAAAGTGTTTGATATGTTCAAAAAGCATGGTAATACATGGAGTCGATATGCTTGTTTTCCTAGTGAGTTGAAGGAATACCTTTGTTTACATCGTCGTTAAAAGGTGTAACCCTTGTTTATTACTTGACACGACGTATAACAACGTGCGAAAAAAAATAGATTATACAAATATTTACCACAGGTTTATATAAAACTAGGGTTTTGTTTGGTTTCAATTACTGTCTTAAGTGACTTTTCTTTTCATATACTGGTTTGAAACCATCTTGAGTATTTGCATGATTTTGTTCATAGAAGTTGTATATTAGTTTGTAACGTATGATATAAAAAATACATGGATTTTGCTGATTGCGTTGTTTTTGTGCTAGAATTTGGAATGTGTTGGTAAAAGCCACAAAATTTTCATGAACAAAGATAACTAAGTTATCACACGATTATGACAATAGAAAAATACAATATTATAGTTGGTAAAAAAGATAACTTATGTTTTCTTTCACTCTATTAAGAAATTAAAAAAAAATATGGGTTTACATTATAGTTTCTCAAATTATAAAAATCATGAAGCGGGGGGTCTTAATTAAAGGCATATGGAGCATATATTTTTTTTTCACATGAAGTGCATGGAGAGTTATTCTTCTGATGAGAGTAGTTGGACTGCTACCAATAATCAGTAAGGGTGGGAGAGTTGACCGATTCAAATTAAATACAAAGTGTGAGCACACAACTTTTAATATATTATTTATAATGGTGAGAAACCAATAAAATACTCAAATGTGACAGTTAATTCATAAATACAGTTTAATTTAAATATAATTTATAATGGTGAGAAACCAATAAAATACTCAAATTTGACAGTTAATTCATAAATACAGTTTAATTTAAATATAAATTAAAGCTTATCTATACGGTTAGTATATAGTGTATGAAGAAAAAGAAGAAGAATAGTTTAAAGATTTTACAAATATAAAAATTTATATATATTGTTAAGTTATAAAACGGAGTGAAGTTATCTACTAAATTACTATGTTTAAGTTTAATCTTAAATTTATATATATTGTTAAGTTATAATATGCAGAATATCAATGTTTAATTAATAAATTTTAATTAGTTTTGACGGTCTTATTTTATGTTTGTTAAGGGCGAACTAAATCACATGTGCCGATAGCATCAGATAACATAGATGTATAGGCTAATTTTTAGTTTAACTAGTATGAACACCCTGCATTACGGGTGATGCGTAAAACATGAAAAAGAATAACACCGAGATGTTGCCCGAACAAGCCCGTTAAAGGTAACAAAAATTAAAGTTTGTATTAAAAACGAAACCATCACAAACCCGTGTGTTACGGCAGTCCATTGATAATAATGAAACTTGATATAAAAACTGAAATAACAAACCCGTGTGTTATGGCAGTCCATTGATAATCTTTTAAAAAAACTTAGCATCGAATCATTGATAAAAATAGTCAAGAAATAGTTAAAAATATATTATTGTTGATTGAAATAAACTTGCATTTGTTAAAAGGTTCAAGAGAGAGAGGAAACAAAAAATATGAAAAGTTATTTATAAAACAATTTTAACCACTTATACATTTGTGTAGATTTGTGTATGCATGATTTTATAATAATAGAATGATCTAGCCGTTAGTAATAAAGTTATGATATATTTTTCTAGGGGAAATTATCAAAATAAACATTTGATCAAATTAAATTACCAATATAACCATTGAAAAATAAATTTACAAAAAAAAAACAACCAATAAAAACAAGCCATGTGTCCACTCCTCGCACGTGGACGAGAAAAATCCATAATCTCTCGCTTAAAAGGTGACTGTGCAAGGGATTTACATAATCCCTCGCTGAAATGGCGGAATTTCAGTGGTTCCTATCTGACTGGGCGAGAAATTAACGGTTATTCTCGTCCATAATTACCAAAATACCACTCCTCGGAGGCAAATCTTTTCCTAAATAAATGAACATAAACGAACTTCTCACCGAACAGTTCATGAACATTCGGTTCATTTACAGGCCTAAGGATAGCAAGTTCTTAGAAATTTTATTTTTTTAAAAATACAAAATTTTAAAAAAAGTATTTATCAAAAATTAAAAAATCATTAGTTTTATTTAAAAAAATTCATTTATTGTTTTTGAAACACTTGAATTTGTTATTTAATGTGATTTTCCCTACATAATACAAGCTTTTCTCTTAATAAACTTATCAAATTTTAGTGTTTTACTTTATTCATTTTACTAGTTTAGAAATATGTTTTTAACACAGGTTGAATTAAAATATTAAATTAATAGTTAATACTTAACATCTAAAAATTTTAAAAAAATATTTTAGATAAGATGTGTTTCGGATTACGTATACTCAACTATTTTAAGTAATAACAATATTTTTTAAACTTTTATCTTTAAAAACCTTAAAAATTGCATTACTTATTTAAAAAATTATATCTCATCTAAAAAAATATTTTAAAATTTTTAAATATTAAATATTAACTATTAGTTTAATATTTTAATTCAACCCATGTAAAAAACATATTTCTAAACTAGTAAAATGAATAAAGTAAAAAACTAAAATTTGATAAGTTTGTTAAGAGGAAAGCTTGTATTATATACGGGAAAGCCACATTAAATAAAAAATTTATGTGTTTAAAAAATAATGAATGAAAAAAATAATAATAAATCTAACTAGTTTTTAATTTTTGGTAAATACTTTTTTTAAAATTTTGTATTTTAAAAAAAAAATCTAAACGAGAAGTGGTATTTTTGGTAATTATGGGCGAAGTAAACCCCTGATTCCTCATCCAGTCAACAAGGAATGTGACATGTCAGCAAGGAACCACTGAATTCCGCCAGCGAGGGATTACGTAAATCCCTCGACCAATCACCTTTTCACTAGTTTCCAGCGAGGGGTTATTGATTTTTCTCGCCCACGTGCGAGGAACGGGCACGTGACTCGTTTTTATTGGTTGTTTTTTATATAAATTTATTTTTCAATGTTTATATTGGTAATTTAATTTGGTTAAATGTTTATTTTGGTAATTTTTTATTTTTCTAGGCATATTCAATCTTAGTTGGGCCTTTTCAGTCACGATCGGATTACGCGCCTTTTACATATCCCAACTATCAATAACAATAAAATGATATTATTAAAATCACCTTGATTAGAATCGGTTTTTAAAAAAGATGTTTATAATTGATTAGTTGACTTAATTGCCAGAAATAAAAATTTTATTTTGTTATACATTAAAAACGGATATATTGATGTTAATTTGAAATGAAACGGGCCAGTCGCTCACATGCAACTTAATTGGTCAACAAAAATGATTCCTTTTAAATAATTGAGTAAATTAACATTTGCATCCCTAACGTTTTTCAATTTTAACCACTTGTATCCTTGCAGTTTCAACATCTCGATTCGCCCCCTAACGTTTCCTTTTTATCTCCATTTGAGTCCAAAACACTAACCGGCATTAGATTTTTCTGTTAACTTTTGTAAAATGACAAAATTACCCTTATTATTAATTCACATACCCTTCATTCTCACATTCACCCCTTATCATTTCTTTCTCTCTTTCTTCCTGTTTCTCTCTCTCTCTCTTTCTATTTTTTCTCCACATACCCTTCGGTCGATGGAGATGGGGGGCTGCGATGGTGTTGATGGGGGCTGCGCTGGTGGTGATGGGGGTCGCGACGGTGGTGATAGGGTCACGATGGTGGTGATGGGGGTCGTGATGGTGGTGATGGGGGGCTGCGGTGGTGGTGACAGGGGCT
>BJCN01344301.1:0-11294 GCA_018326445.1 Flaveria brownii
ATAATTAAAACCCTTATAAGTGTCATACACAAATTTAAAATTCTAGAATCCAATGTTACATTTAAATAGTGATTAGGTGACCTTTATCCCATTATTTAAATTAACAAGGTAGTCACGTTTTGACAATTTCAACCCTTTGTAACTTCTAGAGGTATGGGATCGACTTAAACATCATATGTGTGGTCGGCATTTTTATCCCATCAACACCTTTTATAAACCATATTGTAGGTGATCCATTTAACATTGTTTGCAAATCCAGTCACCCTACTTACTCACACATGTGAGTTTACCAATACAAGTAGTTAGGTGACCTTTATCCCACAAATATGGTATTCCCACCTCAAATCACAAGTTCCCTCAAAATGGTTAGATGACCTTTATCCCATTAAGAGTTTGCAAGTAACTCAAGTGTTGTGCAAAAGGATGGTATTAAACTTGTTTTCAAAATACATCTTAAGTTTTCATAATTCTAGTTTAGAAAACTCTATGTACCTTGTATTTATATGCTTTCAAACACATGGTACTCTATGGTCCTTTTAATAAAACCTTTTTATTTAAAAAATCATTAATCCTTTTAATAACCTTTTATTAACCACTTAATGATTAAGAAACATTTTATTTCAGCTTGTTATGATTATTTATTAGATTGTTATGCATATCCATTTATCAAACAATCAACATAAAATTAACAATCAAAACAAGCACAACCATTCAATTATAAGTGCATAACCATAGCCACTAAGGTGACCACATTTGTTTGTCATCACAAGTGTTGTCATTTGGTCTTTCATAAGGGTTTACAATAATACACAAAAAGGGTCCATGAACTCCCACTTGAATCCGCATCCAAAAGCTTCAAGTGTCCATGTCCTTTGTGTCCTTCCTTTGAGTCTCCAACTTGTGCATCTTCTTTTATAAAATTTATATCCTAATACAATTTTTCTAATAAAATAAATGCACCTAATCTATTTATTACATAACCAATGAATAAATAAAAACAACCCAAAATACAAACATAAAATTATTATTACAACCCTTTAATGAATAAAACCAAACATGACAAAATTACAATCAACCAAATCCAAAACACATTAGGTCAAGGCTATGTTATGCACCAAAATATGTATCAAATACAACATTCAAGAACACCATAAACCCCTTTTTTAACCCTAAAAGTTTCAGCCAACATAAACCAAAACTTTAGGGTTTTGTCCAAACAAAACAATCAACCACTTGATGTTAATCTTTCAAGGTTTATTCTAAAGCATGTAAGATAAAACTTTGAAAGATAAGGGATTCATGCATCCATAACAAAACAGCCCCTAATGGGTTGAAAAAGTCCAACAAAGCTAACCTTTCTTGGACTTTTGAAGCAAGTATTCCACATAACCGGCTCTAGATGCCATTGTTGGGTTTGTAAACAAGATTTTCAGAGATGTTTAACCATTTAAACAACAAAACGCAACAGATATTAGTTACTAAATCTTGTTTTAATAATCTGAAAATAAACCATTTTAGATTCAAAACAAATCCAAGAACAAGGATCATATATATGTGAAAAGAAATGCTATCAAAACCAAAAAGGAACAACCATAGGATGTTATTGAAACTACCTTTCAAGAACAAGGGAATATTGTATGGATGACAAGAAGGAGATGATGCTTCTTGAACGTCTAGCCTTCAAGGAGAAGCCCTCAAGCTTGTATACCCACAAGCTTCTTGCAAAACCTAGCTTGCTAGGGAGTTATAACACCAAAATCCCTCTTGAAACCCTCTTGAAAACCCCTTTGGCCGTAAGTTTTGGAGGAGAAGGAGAGATAAAAAAGAGTCTTGCAGAAAAAAGAGTCTTGCATGCAAGAGAGAGAGAGAGATGGTGTGTAGTAACAAATGAAGTAAATGTCTTGTATTATAACAAGACAAAGGTTCCCAAGGCACACCACATGGGGGGCGGCCGAAATTGGGTTCAAAATGGGTTCCCTCCCATTTTGAAAACCCCTTTTAATTCATTACTAGTTACTAGTTAAGTTATATAATTAAATCATTTTAATTTTATAACTTAAACACTCTTACATTTGTTGTTATTTAACATCTTTAAATAACAATACAAAAGATATCTTATGAACAAAATATCCATAGAATTTGTTCTATCTCAAATGAAATAATTTAGAAAACTCATTTTCTAAATTGATGTCAATATTTAATTGCTTGATCATATCAATAAATAAATATTTATTGGTATTTGCTTAGCTTGTTATTGTGTATGACCCGACTTGAATCATAACGTACTAACCACATCAATCTTGTATGTGTCTTAGGCATATAAGATCCAACAGTTTTAACCTAGATTATTTTCATGAATCGAACTTTACACGAACCTAAAAATATGAACACACACATCTGTATTCACCGGTAGACACAAATATGAGTTTTTTAAGGGTGATGCGGGCGCATGCAACTTCAAGGTGAGGGTGGTACCCTCGGGTACACCATCACCGGCCTATGCAGCTTCACAAGTGGGTTTCTTAAGTGGTTCTAAAAATCCACAACATGTATGAGGAAACTCATTCAACAGGTCTCTTTGACAACTCGACAGTCATTATATGTATTTTAATTGTTTCTCTAACTATAAATATAACACTCCTTGTTCTCATTTTCTACACCAAATACTTTACATTTTTACAAAAAAATACAAATACTCTCTAAGGATTGATCCAAAAAATTAAAAGTTGGTGCAACAAAAAACCGATAAAACGCATGTAGCTAGTAGTAGTTCGAAAGGAGGCGATCTGTTTTTAAGAGGAGGTGGTTATAGTTCAAGCCAATCTTATTATCAGGGTCATGCACACTCAAGTGCCACAATCATGTTATCTAGTCATGCCTACTCAAATTGCACCCGATCAATATAACTACTCTTTACATGATAATTCACTTTTGACCCCTTTACACCCCCTTGCAATAACATACCATATAGGGACTGTCTACATGTTCTTTTTATTATTTTTATTTTTTAAGCTCATTTATTTAAATTATAATAATTAACATATTTTTATATATAGAATCTTCTACCTGGTGGTGGAGCCTGTGATACATGTTTTTTCGTGGGAGGTTGTAAGAGGACATGAGAAATGGCATAAACAATTGATGCATGTGTGAAGTGCTAACGAGTCAATCCGAAAAGACAAGAAAGACATCAGATTCCAGGAACTACACATCTACAAAGCCACTACTCACACTACTCATGTTTTTGACCTCATGAAGACGATAAACCTACAAGATCAAATAGAAGAGGAAGGAAATCATTCGAGTCGTTAGAAAAAAGATTCTTGAATTGATACGTTGTCAACATGCACATTAAAGAAAGAGGATCTTATGTAGGAGATGTTCGAACCAAGAAAGAGAAAATATGAAAAAAAAAACATAAGATTGTTGGTAAAACAAAGGGAGGCTATTCGTGAGGATCCAGATGATGGGGATTTGAAGGCGTTTGCAGATCCGCGTAACTATATGAACGGACCGATGTTAAAAGTTACTTTTGCCTGAACATGTTCAATAGTATAAAAATATAATTGCCTTGTGATGTTTAGATATTTTTTCATATTTTGATGATTTTTTTATTTTAAATGTGTAATGTATTATATTAAATAATTTTTTAGTTTTTTTTGTGTTTCTATATGTGTAATTTATTTTAAACTAAAAAAAGAATTAGGAAAACGTATGAGAGCACTTGAAGACAGTGTGTCAATCTATTACGATACATTAGGGTACGCGAGGATACGTTTTAGGTGACTAACTTTTATTGGTGGAATGTTAGGGTAGATGAGAGTAGTGCAAGTAACATCTTTCCATCCTAACTTGGATTGTCGTATTAAATTCGCATATAAATACATTACAATAACATATTTTTAAATGGAAAAATTATGATATATGTCAATAAATATAGTAGTATAAAACTATATCTTATTACTATACCTTAAAAACCAAGGTCGGTGGGCAATGGAATTGTGCGCGAATTGCTGCATTTATTCGAGTGATACACAAACGACGAAAATTGATTTTTTGCCTATCCCTATCCCGATGAGCCGAAACCAAAGCTCTTATTTTTTGTTGAGTAATAGTTCGAGTAAGTCTTGAATGAACCCCCGGAAAGCTTGATGCAAATAAACGAATTTTTGTTCTACGTCTCCGAGCGATATATCCCCGTCTAATTCTGGTCATTGAATAAATGAAACTTTAACGAATAACTAATAGATTTCCTTTCTTTCAGTTATTCTTTTGCCCTTTTCCTAGTATATTAATAACAAAACTGATTTTTACAATGTATAAACTAATAATTCCAATGGCTTTGGCTAATTATCAACAAAAATTGAATTGGTGCGCATAGTAAGAAAAACAATTGGTTACAGGTTTGAGGCTTTGAAACGAGCTTTTTAATAATGCTGTGTTTTTTCCCTTCCCAGACACAATTTATTCATTCACTTGCATATTCTTTTGCACTCAAAGGATAATTTAGCAATTGTAATGTTACTATTACCTTCTTTCTTTGTAACCGCCTAACTCTCACCACTCAACTTTTGGATTTTACATTTTGAACTGCTCCAATTTTTACAATTTTATAAAATGTCACTTTGATGTTTTAAAAGTTCAGCTTTAAAATTTCTTATGTTCTAATTTTTATGTACGTGTCGATATAAATTCGATTTCATCTACGTTCTAACATTAATTTTCTTTGGAAATGAGCGTTTAGATATAAATTTTGAGTTTGTATATGTTTCGATGTAAATTTTGTTTGGTACAAGTCGGTTCGAATATAATACGTTTTCATTTATAAATTCGAGTTACTCTATGTTTCGGCATGAATTTACTTTAAAAACAAGTGGGGGCGATTGTAGTCAATATTTTATCATGTCACATATGTCACCGCCGCACATGCTTATGTTTATGTACGTTTTGAGTTATTTTGTGTTTCAAAATAAATTTGATTTGGATTCGTGTCAAATACAATGCATTTTCATTCGACAGTATAATTCAAATTACTTTACACCTTGACGTAAATTTAGTTTGTAAACGAGCCGGGTCGATTATATGTTATAACCATGCGTACGATGCCACTGCGACGCACGACGGGTAAAAAAACTAGTTTATCTATAATTTTTAAAGATATAACAAATAAATACCCAAATCAAGAATAAGAAACAAATAAGTTAAAAAGGTCAATAAGCAAACTTTTTAGCTTGACCCGAACTCATCTTCTTTATCTAAATGTATTCACAAGTTTAACCCAAAGGCTAAACCTAAATATGTAAACTTTGTTTAGAGGTTCCACACTTTAAGGGTGTGACGAAAAAACTAGAATTAATTGATAGTGTGTGCTGTGTTTTAAATTTTAATTATGGTTTGGTCCTTAAGCATGTAAAATTGTACCACTGGTCCTACCAAGTAACATGGATGGTCCTCAACTTGGGTAAGCATTAACTTATTTGTTTTTTTATTTTTATTTTAAATGACTATTAATGACCTGAATATTTATGTATCCACATTTTTGAATTAAAATAATGTATTGTACTAAAGTAGTTAAAAATAAAAGAATAATATACACACTAAATTAATATAAATACTATTAGTGTTTAATTTGCATTTTGAAGAGAAATTTAGATGATATTAGTCGACTAATTAAGGCTACTAGGTATGGATCTTTCCTTGTTTCCTCTTACATAAAAGGACATTACACCTAATTTCACTTCGCTCGATAATATGTCACTTTAAGCTTCTCTTTATTTTTAAATAAAAATAGTAATTATAATATCTAAAATAATACATGATAAATAATAACTAAATTTAAATATAAAGTTAATATCACATAATAATAAAATGTAACTAAGGTTTAATTATAAACGAATTGGAAACTTTCATTAACAAATAGAAACATTACATAATAATCATAAGTAAAATACATAATAAAGATACCAACCCACTCATAATCAAACGTTCAAATTTTGTCTCTCGTAAATATGTGAAATTGTATATTTCTTTTTGCCTAAGCGTTGGTACAAAATTAAATTCAAATAGTTATCACGTTAGCCAAATTTGTGGGGAAGCGGCGGCCACACCCGGTTGCCAATAAAGATTTTTCAATTTTTTTATATTTTTATGATATCTTAAAATGTTTATATATTAAACTATATTATATATTAGTTTTAGCATCAAATTCTATATATATATATGTAATAAAATCTATGAAGTTGAAAAAACAAATGTTGGCCGGTTTTATTTTCCGTCTATAATTCATACTCTTGTATTTTAAAACCAAAAAGGGAAAAGTTGGGCCCGAAAAAGTTTGATGAATCTTTCATATAATTTAAATATAGTAAATTATGTATGGAAAGAATTAACTTTAAAAGTTTTATAACTTTTTGAAGATGCCTAAAATTAACTCCATAAAATTTGATTCGAGAAGCTAGTAGTGACACTCAAGCCGGATTGTGCTTATTTTTTTAGATTTTGTTTACTACGAAATGTTTAGTTGTTTATGTGAAATAAAAATTAAATTAAGTCTAAATATTACTTTAAATGCAAATAATTGTACATGATTATGTTAGTTAAAAGAACAATAATAAACAATTAGACTTGTACATTCTAAAAACTTCGTTACCAGTGAAGACTATGTATGCTACAAAATATTTAAATCTCCAAAATATAACCAATACAGTTAAAAAAGTTGCATGTTCAAGTGTTCAACTACGGGTAAACTTGTGGTTTCAACGATGTAGCGAACATGAACAATTGAGTTGAATCGGATTCTTTATGTATTTATCTACGGATCGAATATGTTATGATATGAAGGAGAACAAAATGTAACTAACCTTTTATTGATTGATAGAATCAAGAATATTGTGGCACGTAGATGAAATATTTATTAAAAATTATTGTATGGTCCAATTTCAAACACACAGGAAGAATCTAGTAATCTCCCCATATTCTTATCATATCAAATCCAGATCTACCAAGTTACAACTTTAGAAGCATCTGGTACAACCATCGTCAACTACTTTATCAACAAATAACTTTATGCAATGTCTTCAAAATACCATTTATCAAAAAGCAATTATGAAACAAAAGATGAAAATGATAGATTTATGAAATAGAAGGTGAAAATGATAGGTTCGCTAGTTAACTTGTTATAGATTCATATGTTTGATGAACTATTTAGTCAAATATGAATCTTAATTTTAGTAAATCGTAAGAGTTTTGAAATTAATTTTTGATTTGAACCTACTTTTTAGAAACAAAGAATAGAAGTTTAACTTTCGGTATCAGCTTAATGCTTAACTTTTAATGATTTGTTTGGGGTGTTTATAAGTTGTTAAAACCGATCGAACCATTTTAACCAACACAACTTGGTTGTTGTTGATCGATTTTAAGATCCAAACTATTTAGTTCATGGTTTTATTTTGGTAGTTTGTTAACTTAGTGATTCCGTTCATTTTGAAACTAGGTTTAAGTTGTGTATCTTTCTTTAAGTTTAAGAATATGCAGTTATTATATATATCATGATTATGAACAATTTTGATGAGCTTAAAAAAATTAAAGTTATTGGATTTTAATAATCTCAACTTTCATTTATTGATCATGATTAATCTCATCCCATGAAATGTTTACAAACACTCTCAACTTTGAGCTTATTTTTCTCCAACGGTCACTTACTAACTGAGATTTAACCCCCGTTAGTTTTTATTAATGAAATGGGGTCAATTTTGAGTCATTTTTAAACTCTGCAGCCGCCAGCCTCCATCAGGTACTTTTTCAGTGTCTAGTCTCCATAATCATTTGAAATCTACCTTCAACGAGTCAAGTGGTTTAGATCAGGAGGTGGAGATTGACGGGTTTCAGAATGTAGAAGTTTCAGATTTACAGACCTAATGGTAGATTTCAACTTCCTGCTTGGTGTTTTGGCCACATAAGCATTCCACGTCATAAAAAAACTAACGGTGTTAACTCTCAGTTAATAAGGGATCGTTGGAGGAAAATAAGCTCAAAGTTGGAAGCGTCTGTAAACATTTCTTGAACTAAGATTAATCACAACCAATAAATAAAAGTTCAGATTATTAAAATTCAATAACCCAAAAGATTAATACAAACAATAATTTTGAAAGAAAAATAAAAGTTTAGACCGTAAAACCAAATTATAAAAATTAGCAAACCAAAGCCAAAACATAATTAACCATTTGACGTAAAACCTTTAAATGATTTTTCAATGTTAGGGTTCACGAAAAGGCTAAAAGCTTATAAGCGCTTTAGTCTATTCAATAACTAGGTTAGTATCCCGTGTATTATACGGATAGAATAAATAAATTATTAAAAAAATAGTAAAAAAATTATGAATTATAAAACCATGCTTGAAAATAAAATATGATTATAATTATGTATAAATAGCCACTTTAAATAAATAAATAATAATATATTTTTCTTAAACTTTTATTTTATAAAAAAAATTATGGTTTTTAAATATTTTGTTTTAAGTAAAATGATTTTTTTTAAAAGTTCGTTGCTTTTTTTGTTTACCGATCGACATGAGAGTCCAACTACATTGCATTGCCGGAATCCATGTTGTATATTTGACTCTTTTCTTCCATTTTTATTTTTTATGCTCCTAATGTTTTGGGGCATCCTGACAATTATATACCTACTGATCCGATGTCCACCCCGTCTCATATACCTGTATATTTGACACTAAACAACACTTAAATCATAAGCTTTAAGAATTTCATACCTTGAAAATCTTCAAATCCTTTAATTTCAAGCTTTAAACTTTAATCTCACCTAAAGCACAAAAATTTAGATAAAACTTGTAAAAACAAGATCATATAACTTCATTATAGTAAAAGAAGCATCATTCTTACCTTCAAACACTTCAATTTGATGTCAAATAAGCCTATAAACCGATATGAAATTGGGAGAAGAAAGTGGGGTTTTTTTGGTTGAAAAATGGAGTAGAATGCCTGAAATGCGATTTAAGGGATCTGCACTCTATTGCGACGACATGTCGTCCCTATGGAGTAAAAAAAGTCGTTCCTATAGATTCAGAGTAGAAAATTTAAATTTTTTTTAAATACCCTATCCCGACGACATGTCGTCAGGACAAATAACAAATTTATTTTTGTTTTATTTCGTACGCGAATGGCAAAAAAACATATTAATTAATATTACTTATCCCGACGACTTGTCGTCGAGACAGAGAACACATAGTTTTTTGTTTTATTTTCTTAATTAATATTACTTACCCCGACGACTTGTCGTCGAGACAGAGAACACATAGTTTTTTGTTTTATTTTCTTAAGCGAAAAGTAAAAAAAAAACATTTACCTACAGCGACGACAAATCTTCAGGATAGAGGTTTTTATTATACCGTTTTTTTTGTAGCCCGCGCAACTATGTCCCGATGACATCGGGATAGACTCAAAGGGTTGAATTTTTTACTTTTAGCTTTACCGAGGACATGTTGTCGGCACAGAGTCTCTTTTATCAATGACATATGTTGTCGTTATAGCTTTTGTCGGTATAGGGTAAAATTGTTGTAGTGATAGTTTGTAATAAAAAATTAAAAATGATATCTTTATATATGATATGATTGAGTTATGTATAATAATCAGTATGAGCTCCTGAAACCCCTTGCTAGCAAGTAAGCCGATGTTTAGTAAAATTAAAAAAATAAAAATTGTTGTTATTAAAAGAAAGTAAGCGCATAAAATGAAACCATCATTGTTTGAAGAAAATAAACTGAAATTCATTAATAAAAGAGTCTTAATTCTTTCTAGTAAATTTCACTAAGAAGTAAGGTTGTTTAATACTTTAACTGGAACAAATTCTTGGTAAGAATTTGGTTTTAATTTTTCGAGTCATATTAGAGATTCTATTTCAGGATTTGTTTTCCCAATCAAGATATGAAATTGCTGAGTTTCAAACAAAAAAACTAGAATTGAATTCAAATTTTATACACAAACAGATATAACGCGTTCAAATCAAGCTGATTTGAGTTTCGAAAATGGATTTGACACACCTAAAAAGCCTTTTTTCGAACTAATTGACAATTTTCTTGACACAGACTATATGCCAAACAATGTCTATTGACCCCCTTACTCTCGATTGTCATGAGGATTGTTTTAGGATCCGATCTACATGTTCTAGTAGGTTCTTAAAATTTTATAAATATCTTAACTATGAGGGCGCACCAATCACCGTTGCTGCCACCTATCGCATACCAAAAATATATGTAGATTTATAAGACTGGTCGTAATCAGACATTTTATGATGTCACGTCACCCTATCATGTCCAGAACACGTCGTGTGAGCATGATAGGGGACGTTATGGCCTTTTATGTGGTTGCTTTAACAAGCATGGAGACGTTGGGCACACTTCCCTACCCTCGAACTACCCGTTGCACATTAATTAAAGAAAAAATACTCAAAAAAAAACTATTGATCATACACTTTTTTTTTTAGTTTTTACCACAAATTAAATAATATTTTTGGTCTGCAAAAATTCTAAAATTCTACTCTTTAACTTAAAAACTCAACCATGGTCCTTTCAACAACCTGTTTAACCGTCGATTCAACAAGCCCCGTTTAACCCAAACGGCCAGAAATTTAGCTAATTCAACGCGGACATGCATCACTTCAATGACCTAACATCAAAGAAGATCAAGTTAAAGAAAGAAAAGCAAAATGCCACTGACATGAAACTGCTTTGGGGGAATATCCATCATTTAACGGGTTGGCATCATGTAAACGCGAAGGAGATGCAGCAAGAGATTAGGGATAAATATGGGATGTCTTAATTTCATTATGTTTAGTTATTATTTTGTAATGTTTTAAAAAAAGTAATACTAATATTAATGTTTATTTAAATTTAATTTTGTTAAAAAGATTAAATTTAAAAATACCTGTCTGAATAAAAATATGTACAAATATTAATGATTAAATAATTATAAAAAATGCATCATCATCAATAGCATAGTACATATCTTTTTAGTGTGATAAGTGTCATGTAGGTTACGTACGTATATGACATCACTTTTTCATCACTATCACTTATCAATTACACATGATATAGTCACACATAATCTGAAGTACCGCACATCTGGTGAGATTGTTCCTTCTCTCTCTCTTTTACTTTCTAGTTTAGGCTGATATTGGCTGGGTTAGGAGTACCAGCAGCTGTTGAGATAATTGTGTTGCTGATCTGTTTGTGTGATCTGTTTTTTTGGGTGCCCTTTACTGACTTACTGGCTTACTGGTTT
>BJCN01344304.1:0-21958 GCA_018326445.1 Flaveria brownii
CACCCCTGAACTTTATTATTGTTAGTATTATTATTATTAATGTTATTATTACTAATACTATTATTATTAATACCATTATTATTATTAATATTATTATTATTGTTACTATTATCTTTACAATCATTTATTATTATTAATTATTATTGATATTATGATTATTTTTGCTACTATTTATAAAAATAAATAAATAAATAAATAAATAAATAATCAAAATAACCTCGTAAAATACGAGATGTTACACTATTTACTGGAGCAATGCCCCACCACCTTGAAGACCCATGGATGGAAACTACAACTCTTCTCCACATTACGTTAGGCTCATTTAAAAACCTCCACAACCACTTAATTAACAAAGCATTATTATTAACTTCAAGAGAAGCTATCCCCAACCCACCCACTTTAATACTTTTAGTGACAACCTCCCATAAAACCCAACTCATCTTCCTCACTTCCTCCGAGCCACCCCATAAAAATCTACGCATCAATCCCTCTAAACTACCAATAACCTTCTTTGGGGCTTTGAATAAGGAGAAATAATACGTAGGCAAACTATCTAAGACAGACTTTATAAGAGTTAAACGTCCGGCAATCGAAAGCGTATTGGCTTTCCATTTCGACAACCTCTGTTTAAACTTAGTCACCACTGGTTCCCAATTAGACACCCTATTCATATTTGCCCCCACCTTGATACCCAAATATGAGAGTGGAAGCTTACCCGACTTACACCCCATGGAATCGGCCATACTCACAACATCATCGACATCCACACCCACACCATAAAGCACTGATTTATGTAGAAGAGATTTAAGCCCGGGTGTTGTATTGTTGGGGATGAAGTCCGATGTGAAGTTATCCTGTAATATTATAATATATGAATCTGACTGTATGCTGATTGAACACAGTCTTTAATCAAGTAGTCTGATCTTGTTGTAAATCAGATGATCAAGGACTCACTCACGCCTCGCAACCTCCTTCACGCCCTTGTGATCACGCCCTACTTCGCGGCTCCAGCAACACATAGCCTAATAATCAATGATCTCTTGGTGTAGTGGTTAAGGGGAGGTGAGAGGTTTTGTCTTTTTGAAAGGTTCAAGTTTCAAATCTTGACATTAACGAATAATTATTAATTTAGTGATACTAACAACTAACTATTAAGACAACAACCATTACAAATTTGACACCCTCTTATACTTCTCGTAATGGGTTATATGAGACGTGTAGGATCGACGATACTAAAAACAATAAAAATACAAGGGGCTGTCAAAAGGTTATACGCCTCATGTAACCCTACACGTTACATTTAGCAAAATTCGACACTGAATACAAGGAAAAATCCAGTGATGTGCTATATAACCCGTATAAAGCTATAAACCATATAAGGCTATATGACCCACATAAAAGTCGGAGATTGTTGATCTGTAATACGAAGGTATCCTAATTATTCGACCCTTAATAAATATATAAACATGCTAGACATATTGTAAATGATAAAAGGTATGTTGTAGGAAAGTTGTAAATGTTAACTTTATAAATTTAGAAAAAATTACATAAGTGGTCCTTGCGGTTTAACCAGATTACATGCTTGGTATTCAAACTTTAAAAATTACAAAGTTAATCCAAATCATTATGTACTTATTGCATTTTTGTTCCTAACATTGAATTCATTTAATTTGTATATATTTCATAAAGTTTGGACTAACATTTAAATTTAATTTTAGGGACTAAAAATGAAACATTCATATAAAAGTCTTGACTAACTTTGTAATTTTTTAAATTTGAAAATCAAACTTGCAATGATTACATAAAAGGATTTTCAAAGCCTAAAAATCAAACGTGTAATATGATCAAATCACAAGTACCATTCATACAGTTTTCTCATAGATTATTAATAATCTGATGGTTATTAGTGTTTGTTCAAATATTATAATGTGCAAGTTTCATATTTATTATACTGAAAATTGTTCCTAAAAATCAAACTTATAAATTATACGTAACTTATATTTTTTATTTTTGTATAATTCAGAAAACACTCAATAGTATCTATAGTGTTTGTACCGCATCTCAATCATTGCAGAAACCATAAAAATGAAAATGCATTCGTCACTCATGAAATATCTTATTGTATTTGTTTATTGCAATAATGAATTGCATTTTATTTTCAGTCTTTGAAAACTGAACTAGTTGAATGTATCATGAAATAATTCAGGGCTTTCAAGCTAATAATAAATCACTACAACATAAACGACATTACAATAATGATTATAACCAAGACTCTAGAGCTACTGATTTTGACATCAACTTTGTTGCTAAACTGTTGCATTAATCATTTACAACCATTATTGTTTTCAAATTTAACATTATTGCTTACGTGTATGTTTGACAAGGTTTCTAATTTTTCTTTTTGAGTAAATTACTTGGACGGTTTCTATGATTTATACGTAATTATTGATTATTAATTTTTCCCTTTTAAGTATACGAACTACATTGATAGTCCCTGCTCTTTTAAAGTGTTAAATGAGTGGTCCCTGAATTGAAAGAGAGTTTAAAAAGGTGTGGTTAAGTTCTGTCATGAAGTAAGGGAATATTGGTGTTTTTTAAAAAAAAAATATCTTCTTTTATTTATATTGGTGCATGTAGTTTAATGTTTAAATATGAAAAAATAGGATGAATAGGTGTAAGTGAACTGTTAATTTTTTAATCCAAGTGAGTCGAACAAGTCTGTGAGAGTGGAGGCACGTTTAGTCGTTTAATAACGTCCCAAATAAACCTAACCATTGTCCTTGTAACTATGAGTTAGGTATCAGGATATGTATTTAAGGAATATTGTAATTAGTTATAAAGAAAATTTATGTCCATGTATGCCCTTAAATGATCCATGACCTAAATTTAAAACCCATAAGTTATACGTGTCACAACCGAATACATTAATATGATGTATAAATGTTAAAATATAATTGATATTTTTGAATTTGTTAAAGTCATTAAAAGTTGAAATTATTAAAAATGCCTAGATGGTATAATTTATTTAAGTCTTGATTTTTCAAGTTGGATTTTAAGATTAGATTAAGATCCGTTTTTGGGTAATACATGAGGAAATTTAACCACCTGGGATCATAAACAATGATCCTCAATACTTGTAGAAAACTGATGAAACCAATGATTAATGAATGATCGGTTACATGATGGGTATATACAGAGTATTGGTTACGATTTCACAATCGGGTATATGATTTCATCAATACGAACGACCATCCTCCTTTTCTCTTCAATTTCCTCGTGTTTCTCAATCCCTTATCGGGGAGTCTCCACATCACTATAAAAACACAACCTCCACTTCTATCCTAATAAAGGCTTAAGATCATAAGTGTGCATTCTTTTCAAGATTGATAGTTATATTAAGAGTTGTGAGAGTCACATAAGACATATACATATTGCTTCAGTGAACAGCTTATATTAAAAACAATGGTTTATTTATTTCTCATGATTATTTCAATTTGTCTCCTTTATCTCAAATTTCTTTACAAATGGTAAAAGAAATATGCACACAGACACATGTAGGTGGATATAATATACTAGGTTATTAGCCCGCGTATTACACGGGTTAAAAATTATAAATATAATACAAATATGTAACAAAAATATTTAAACTCTTTCGTTTTTATTTTAAATCAGTTATATAAAAATAAGGATTTATGATCATAAGATTTAAAGGGTTAGATAAGGTTTGAGATGATTGATATCATAGATTTAAAATCCCTAAAATGGTTGGTGGTGATTAAGGTAGTTAAAAAAAAACTTCACACTTGTCATTCAAAAAAATAATAAAAAAAAACTTCAAGTTAGATATATATCATGATTTGTGGAAAATTTGTTAAAAGATGTTTAGGCGGGAAAAATTTTGTGAGGTGAAATCTGATGATGACATGTGTCACCACATGTAATCATTTATTAGTATAGATATTAATATTAATGTATATCTAAAACAATTACTATCGATACATAACATTTTTATAAAAAATCTTAACACATGCTAAAATATACATGTATATTATTTTATTTATTTTAATTGTTTTTGTTATTTTTAGTTAAATCTCTATTATAATAAATAAAAATATTAAGTGACACATGTTACTTCCTAATGCCTCCTAAATATTTTTTTCCCGCCTCTCTCTTTTATTAATTATATAATTTTTCTATAATCTTTTGTTAATTTGTCTCTCTCCTAATACTAAATATTTATATAATTATTTTTGTTAAGTATTTGTATACTTTAAAATTTCAAAATAAATATATGTTAAAATTATACAATATTGCATAAATATTTAATAATAAAATCTATATTACTAAGAGTATAACTTTAAAATTTAACAACCCGTATATTACACGGGGTTACAACCTAGTAGTGATATAAGTGTATTCATCACCCTCCGATGAAGTCATAAAGCAAAATTGTTTGCAATTTTTATATCGAAAAGTGGTGACAAAATTATGATTTTACTGAACTTTCATTTCGTCATAGCTCAACCATTTTTAAGTGTACAAGTAAACCATCATAGTTTAATTAGCGGTTGACATTAAAGTAATCATATTTACCAATTAGTGACCAGTCACCAATTATTTCTATAGAAAGTCAATATATGATGGTCAGTAAAAACAAATGATAATGCAACCTACTTTCTCTAAAAGCTTTATCGAATAACTTTGTAGCATTTCTTTTTATATATTTTTAGAAGTGGGAAATTATAAAAGAATAATACATAAACGTGTATGACACTCGTCTGCAAAAATAAGATTATAGCAGTGGCTTAGCGAGAAAGTATATGCCCCTCATCTAGATAGTAATTTGATTCACGACTCTCAGTCTCACTTTAGACCTGGTGTAAATTAAAAAATGAGTAAGGGGCCGTTTGATTTGCTTCTAACTTGGTCAAAATGTCTGACTCACTGACCCGGTCAGACATTTTGGTCGGTCTACGTGTTTGATTCTCACTCTTTCGCGTCTGACCCGATCCGACACCACTGACTCATGTATATTTTTCCCCTTATCCGATCAGTTTTGCAACAACCCCTTATCCGGTCACCACCTTCTGACCGAGTAAGAGATTTCAAACAGCCCTTAATCAAAATTAGATTATATTAACGCAGTTATAAAACTTAAAACTCTTAAATTTAACTACGTCGGGCACAAAATATTTCTTAAAATGACACGTTTCGACATATGGGGCGTGGTGAAAATGATAACATTTAGCATTAGGTATAAATTAGTTATATAGTAAATAAAATAATGGTTAACTTTTGATTAAGTTGGATTTAAATAATAATTTCTTGTATGGTAATATTTTAGACACCTTTATATGTCATTAGCATGATGCCCATGTTGCCTACCAATGCCCCCGCATGCCCCTCATGCTGCCATGCAAGTGCCCCCTGATGCCCATGACGTGAAAAGTGTTTCTAAAAAAATGAAACTTTTTTTCTGGCGAGGATATTATGATAAAAACTAGCCAAGAGCTAGATGATTGGAGAGTTAATTAGGTAATACATCATATGCATATATTTTACACCTTAAAATTAGAATTGCACCAATCTTTCCTAAGTAGTTTATTAAGATTAGACTGGTGCTTAATCTATTGAAAAGTCGCGCCTTTGATATCATCCATAAGTTTGGCTGGGTTGACCGATTTATTTGAAAAGACCACCCCGTTCCTTGATTTCCATATACACCAACATGCCGTTAGAATTATGTTATATGTCACTTTCTTTTTTCTTTTTTGTCCACACAAAGGTCTCATGAAGCTTTAAAAGATCATCTATGGAGAAATCATAAATTGGAGGAAGACGGATCCAGTGACCTAACCTTTTTCCAGACCAAAGTAACGATGAGACATGAGGTATAGAGGTGCTCCATTGTTTTTGAAACCACTGTCGCATAAAACACAACAACTTGAGACCATAGAAATGTTCCTCTAAATAAGGTGTGACTTTTGTTGATACCCTATCTAGAGCCAATCTCTAGCCAAAAATATTAACCTTGAGGGGAATCCAATGGTTCCAAAACAAATGTCAATTGTGGTAACATAGCCCGCCTTAACGATGCCACCATTAGGTAGCCCTTGCCATCGGTTACAAAAGCCACCGATCTTTATCATGTGTTTAACGTAGCTAAATAAATGAAACTAACGTTTTAAGTTGGTAAGGTCATTATGCATGTTAGGAAAAGGTGAGAGGGTAGAATGAGAAATTAACTAGTTTATTAAAAATCATAGAAGTTTAATATGGGAACTTATGAATTTTTAAAACTTTCGACAAGTGTTGTATGGTCAAAACATAATGATGGAAAACTTATGATTTTATGTGTTCAAATTATACCATTGCTTATTTACCAATTTATTAATGTCGGTGGCTATTCACATGCCACCGACAACAAAATCACTTTCTATACATAGTAATGAAAATAAGATTATAAACAAAATGAGTCATTGGTGTGGTGGTATTGTGTGCTTCTGGTGAACCCAACTACTTAGTCATTTCGGCCAAAAAAGAAAGTCGTCGGACTCCGGAAACTACCCGAACACACCCGATGACCATCAACCGTCTTACATGCCCGACCTCAACGAAAACGAGGGTCCTACGAGACCGACCCGTAAAGTAAAAACGTCTGCCGGCTCGTCGACCGTTAATGATGGTTTAAGCGATCAGCTCACGTCTTACGCTTCAATGAAATAACAGTTGGTCGCCGTAAAAAAGAAACAAGTTTATAAAAGTATCGTATTGTTAGAAGAACAAACACAGGCGATAAGAGAGCAACGGATGGAGCAGGACCTAAAAATATTTATGGAACCGCACGATCACATCACCGGTCCAATATTGTAAATAATATTGGACAGAAAACGAAAAATAGCCGAGAAATATAATTGGCCTTGTGATTTTTAGTTTTTTAATAAAAGTTAATTATCTTTTGAACTATTGTAATTTTTATTTTTTAATAAAAGTTAATTATCTTTTGAATATTTTAATATTAAAATAAAAGTTTCATGTAGTTCAGGATAACATTTCCATTTTTTTGAGTGTTTTATGATAGTTCAGGGTACTTGTGATCTGGCAGTGTGTCTGATTAATTACAGGGTAGTCCAGGTTTAGAGAACTCCCAGGGCTGGCTCTATAGTGTAACTTATGACGTATTAGGCTTGGGGCCTCCTAAATATAAGGGCCCCCATGTTATAAAAAATTTATATTAGGTTTTGGTATTATATAAGTCAATGAAGTTTTGAAGCGGGAATCACTTGATAGTTGAGTCCGGATAAAAATTTTGATGATTAATTAGCCTTTTTTGCCCTTTTTAAAAAAAATCAATAATCAATGACTAAAAGTATATGATTTTTTTTAATTTATTATTTTTGTTCAATGAAATTTAGGTTGCTTATTTTAGATTGTGTTTTTGAAAAAGTTCGATTGCGGCCCATAAAACTTTGAGCCGCCCTGAGTACACCGCATCCTCCCTTATAAATATCAACCAGAGTCGGCGCCAACAAACCACCGGCGACCACCACCCATCGACGATGAAAAGAGGCGGCGGAAGAGGCGGAGCAAAACAACACCACAAAAACATCGATGATAATTGGAGTTTCAAACCTCTTTATGATCACAACACTCATCAACAGATTCAATCTGACCCCAAATCTTCAATTCAGCCTTCGACATCATCAGCTGCAACACCTAAATCACCTCGAAATCGCAGAAATCCCAGGTGGGTGTCTAGGAATCGAGGTGTTGGATCTCAATTCGTGAAGAATTATGAAGTGGGTTCGGTGAATTTTCGCCCGAAAGAAGGGGGAAGTGGTGATAAAGATGGAGATAGAGGCAAAACAGAGTGTGGGATCGTAGAGGAAGAACAGGAGGTGAAGAAGGAATTGGGTGGGGGATTTGATGCGAATAAGGTTGATGTTGAAGAGGAAGATGATGGTGATGTTGTTGCAAGGTTAGGGAAGTTGAGATTGTTTGGTGAAGAACCTGATTTATCAGAGGAATTGCTGAGACAGAATGATCAATTACAAGAGGATGAGGTGAATTTATATGATTTTTAATTAGGTAATTGGTTTGTGTTACTGTGTTAGTGTAATAGTTAGTTAATTCACTTGATATTGCAAGTTGTTTAGTGGTTAGAAGTTTTACATTATCTATTATTGTCAAGATTATTAGCTAATTTCCAATGTCAGTGTAGCTCATGTTAGGGTTGGTTGCTGTTATATTATTGTTGAATTTGTTGATTATCGATGGGTTGTTTTAAATAGACACCCCATTATTTTAAATCAACACCCCAAAATTTCTATACGGGTCGTATAGCCCCATACGCGTCGTATAGGGGGGTCGTATAGGGCTATATGGGGCGTATAGCTCTCTGACACCCCCCTGCATTTTCCTCGTTTTCAGTGCATTCGATCCTATACGCCGCGTATGGACCCATACGCGGCGTATAGGGGGTGTCGATTTAAAAAAGTGGGTGTCTATTTATTAGGACCCTTATCGATTCTTGATCTTGATTCTTTATGATGTTGGTCTGTATGAATGTCGGTCCACTCGCGGTATCCCATGCCCGATAACAGCTTTATAGCCTTATTGGTTTTCACCTTAAAGAATATTAATTGATTGTAGGTACTGGCTGTGGAATCCATTTACGGAGAGAACATGTTTATTCTTGATAGCCAGAATGGACTGCGATCTTTTCAGGTACCGTAATGATTTTAAGGTGATATTGGTTCAATTTAGCAAGAAAGATTGTGATAGTAACAACATGTTTATATGTTCAATTGCAGATTCATATCTACATTGATACTTCAGAAGAACTAACCATCTCCACAAAGCTAAATTCCTCCGAAAGTATAGATACAGATGCCAATAATTCAGAAGGTTTTTCATACTCTTTTGAAGTCAAGTATATTCCACCAATAATATTGACTTGTATATTACCCAAATCATACCCAACACATCTCCCTCCATATTTTACAATTTCTGTACAATGGTTAGATTCTTTAAAAATTTCAAGTTTGTGTTCAATGTTGGATTCAATATGGAAAGAACAGCACGGGCAAGAAGTTATTTACTCGTGGGCTGAATGGTTGCATAGTTCTGCTATCTCTTATCTTGGATTTAATAAAGAAATAGTTCTTGGACCGTATGGTGTGAAAAACCAAGGGGACCCACGTGCAGTTTCGGGATGTGTCTCCCCTGATGTTGATGTTCCTTCATTGAAGAGTTATAATGAAGAACAACGGGTTGAAAATTTTCTTAAAACTTTGCAAGAATGTTGCATCTGCTTTGGTGAATTTGCAGGTAGTTTTCAAACTTCCATATGAAACCATATCATGCTAAACACGAAGGTTAAATCAAAATTTCTAGTTTGATCCGTAGGGTGTATACATTTGCAATTTGAAACTGATTTTTTGGTTTCAGTTTACATGTTTTTGGGTAAATTCATTATGCTTATGCTTATCTACTTATGCATGGGTAAATTACTTACCCTTATTTTAACAAAACTTGAGTGTGCTTTACTATCTTGCATGCCTTATCTCTCCAAAATTGACATTTTTGTTCAATATATGTATTTAGAATTTTTCAAACACTCGAAAAGCTGATTATGTAACTATGACAACCCGTTCTAGCATAGCTGGTAAACCGAAATCAATAATCACTTTGAAAACTTACATCCAAACACGTCCTAGAAGTGTATTTATGCAAAACCTTAAAGTTATTTTTTTGGTACTATGTTGAATTGTTTTTCGTTGTTCTGCATAGGTGCTGAATTCATAAGATTGCCATGTCAGCATTTCTTCTGTGAGAAATGCATGAAAACTTACGCAGACGTTCTGGTACAAGACGGTACTGTGAATAAGCTTTCTTGCCCCACTACAAAATGCGGGGGCATGATTCCACCTGGTGTTTTGAAGCGATTACTTGGTGATGCAGAATTTAATAAATGGGAATCACTTACATTACAAAAAACACTTGAATCAATGTCTGATGTGGTCTACTGTCCAAGATGTGAAACACCATGCATAGAAGATGACGACCAAGATGCCCAATGCTCAAAATGTTTCTTTACTTTTTGCACACTTTGCAGGGAAAAACGTCATGTTGGCATCATATGTATTACACCAGAAATGAAGCTCCGTATATTGCAGGTAACCTTTCGATTACTTCACATGAATCAAAATTAAAGATAAAGAATTTATATAATAATTGAAGTAGCATTGGGATGATATGCATTCCATCACCAAAGTGTTTTATTGGACAATCTTTCTCAACATATTTTGTTGTATAACAAGCAGAACCAAAGGACTACTTAGTTAAAAAGCAAACCAAAATATTCATAATGTATCGAGGCAAGAGTAAATAAAACAAGAAGAAAAATTAACCAATTAGGATTTAACATTGTAGACAAAACTTCTAAATGTAATAACTAATAATTTCTAGAGCTCGGGGTTTTGATTAGAAAAAAAAAGGGTCTTAGGTAAATCAAGAAACGTAAGAGACTAGAGGTAGCAATTTTGACCCGTCTACTAATGATCAAATGGGTAATATAGTTTTTATAATCATAGTTGACACTGTAATTATCTGTAGAACTTTTGGACAGAAAATGTTTGGGGTCATCCTAACCAACCTGTTTAACCCGTATAACCCGTATAAAAAGTTATCTGTTTTAACCCTGAAACATTGACATGTTACTTTACCCTGCCATTTTGACAATGTTTTGGATAAACATCATCATGTTTTGGTGGTGCAGGAGAGACAAACGTCAACCCAAATGAAAGATGAACAAAGGCAACGTGAACAAGAAATGATAAATGAGCTTCTTAGTGTGAAAGAGATACTTCGCGATGCCAAACAGTGCCCATCTTGTAAAATGGCGATTTCAAAAACCGAAGGTTGTAATAAAATGGTCTGTGAAAACTGTGGCAAGTATTTCTGCTATCGTTGTAACAAGGCCATCAGTGGATATGATCATTTCAGGTTATCTTTGCTCTATCTTCCCTTATCTGTCTTTTTTTCACAATTTATGTGTGGGTCGGTCCCATGATCAAGCCCTCGTTTTTCTCTGGTTCTCGAGAACAAGAAACTTTGGCGGCGAACTGACCATTTTATTATTCATTGTTGAAGGGATGGAGCTTGTGAACTATTTCCACAAGCAGAAATTCAAAACTGGGAGGAACAGATGAACGTGCGACAAGTAATAGGCCAGATTCAAGCCCAACTGTTTGCTGATCGTGGTCATTTGTGCCCTCAATGTGGTCAAATCAATGTGAAGGTGAGAGTCAACATTCAATAGCACTACTGTTATTCTTTTGGTGATTATAATTTTGGGGAAGTTAATGTTGTTGGTGTGTTTGTTTAATGGTCAGGTTGGGAACAACAATCACATATTTTGTTGGGCATGTCAAGGCCACTACTGTTACTTGTGTAAAAAGATGGTCAGGCGCAGCTCACAACACTTTGGTCCAAAGGGTTGCAAACAACACACGGTTGGATAGCGTTGGGGTTACAAAGAAGAAGTTACGCGGATTCATTGTGTCTGTTTTCTTTTAATTTTTGAAATTTTGGTGTTTATTTGTTTTTAACTATGCATTTATACTCGAGGTCAATGCATGCTAAACCAGGGTTGAATGTTGGTTAGATGTGCGTCAATAATGAATGCAGATTTGGTACTTGCATTGTGTACTCGTATTCGTTATAATAACATTACTTTTATAATATTTGATCAAGTTACATAACAGAGCCTTTGGTGACAGTAAGACTTAAAATTAGTATAATAAATTGATTAATTGTATGGTTAAATATGGTAAAAGAAAAGCCAAAATGAAGCGTTTGATGGAAGTTGGGTTAAAGCTTGTTTGAGATCAGCATTTGCTTTAATAACCTGGTGAAAGAGTTTAGATTGTTTCTTATTCATCTTTGTTGTAGAAGCCCTAAAAGTGAGTTGGAAGGATCATCACTTCTTGATCTTTATGGTTGAAATGAGAGAGAACGTCTTCCTAAAACGGGTGATGGTAATGAAATTTTGTAATTAATGCAGACATTTGTGTGGTACGTAACAGATGACCAAACCAGAGAACAATTAACCAGTATTTTGGTTTAGCTTTATCAACAACTCTACCCGACTCATCCATTTTAACCATGTTTTGGAATAAACATTACAACTTTTGACCTGCATTTGGTAAAACAAATTCAGCATCTCTCAGTCTCTTAGGAATCATATACATTTTCTTCATCTACTTGAGGCTTCACAAGGAACTCAATGTAAGCAATGCGGCTAGGCGGTTGATAGCTAACAGAATCAATATGCGGGTGAGAATTAGACGGCCTTGCAACAGACACCAAGTGCTGAACTTTTAACACCCCGCCTCTCCCGATTGTCAGTTTGCTTCCTCTGTTATCTTTAATAACACTGCTCGGTATGTTGGAAGTTGTTGCACGAAGAAACTTGTACTTGTACCTACAATGTCAGACAACATAGATACCCAATTAGTTAGTACTTCTGATATACATGTCAACTGTAGATAAAGATACATGCCTGTGAGAAACAGTTCGATCGCAGTTGAATGCAGTCAGGAGATCCATGTTTGCATAACACATGAAGTCTATCTGTAAGTCCCCGTGGCCTTCCCCTTTAAAAGTAACTGATGGAGGAGTTGGTTGCAGTGATATTTGGATGCTTGATCCTGGCCATTCCAGATCATCAATGGCTTCTTTTAAGGCTGATGACTTCAAAAAATTACCCGTTAGGTTTATACTTTGTACTTTAGTTTGTAGCAAAGTCAACGTGGTATAAAACTTTGAAGTTAAAAGAATAAAGTGTATTATCAGTTGTAAAGGATATATAGGTACCTTAATGGTAAAACTGATCGGGGTGTTTCCTGCAGGTTCAAAATTGTAGTCCCATGAAATTGTGTCGGGGATCCTAGTTCTGATCTCCGCATAAGTACAACTGCTTAATGAATCTGTCGATCTAACAAACGAAAAAAACAGTAAATATTATTCTCGGATGCATAAAGTTGGATCATAAAAAGTAACATGTTAAGCCCAGTTTTCGAAACTGATTCTCACTGATTTCTTTATTGTTAGGTGTATAACTGTAACACTGATTGTCTCGTGCCCATATTAACAAGTTTTAGAATCTCCTAAGTTGTAAACAAACATGGCTTGTTATATATAAACTTCGAGGCTTGTTTTTGGTTAGGAGTCTAGGCATTACCATTTGCTGGAACATGTGTGAGTAAATGCTACTCTGACTGAGTCAAAGGTACAAAAACAGTATATGGCTTTTCAAAAAGGTAAATATGACTCTTGAAAGACATAGCAAATGTTTAGAATCCAGAATGAAGGTGAAAAGTTGGGAAGATATTTTGAAAAGGGCTATCAATTAATTTTGAATAGATATTACAATACTGGGTATAGTACCAAAAGCAGGGAACCTTTTGACAAACTGCATCATGTTAAACTTACAGTATCTCTATTAGATGATAAGAATTCAGTAGCATCTTAAGATGCCTGGCAACTACAAAAACACTACATGTATAGATCTAGTACTTTGAAGAAGTGGAAAGACAAAGAGGGAGCTCAAATTGTACTTGAGAAGAAGCTGCATATCAGGCCCTGGATACTGGAATTCAATTGTGCCTGAATGCCCAGGAATACAGAATGTGTTGAGGCAATCCACAAACAGGCCTAAGCTTACACCAAACCTAGGTCTCCCGTGTGCACTATATTCGTAACGAACAAAAAGCTACAAAAAAAAAGCAGACCAATAATCAAATGTTATTCTATGCTAAGGTTAAAGATAGAGTGGCAAAAAACTTCAGTAGATAACTATAGAAATAGGTGACTGCAAAATACCCCCATCGAAATCAAACTTAGAGATTTTCTATAGCGAATATTGCTAAATTGATGTGTGATGAGGTAGCCCTTTAATGTTCTTGAACTTCTTTTTATTTTCTGATTTTTTAAAGTTCATTTTCTGCATCTCTATGAAGAACTTTCTTTTAAAGACTATCCAACCAACAAAACTACTTGCTACAAGTAGTAGCATCCTGTTGTTGCATCAAAAGATAAAAGCATTAACTGGTCTTGTTATCATTGTAATTGAGAAGTTAACTTGTTCTTAATTTCATACAAATGGATTATGAACTTTGAGTCTCTGACAAATACTTGTGATATAAGTCAACAATCACATCAACTTTAATAAAATCAATTTACTTACACAGTTACACACTCAAAACATAACTACTTGATCAAAATGCATATCGCTAACAACTACTCTCCATCAATAGAAATTCAAGCACGATAAGCTAAAACTAATTGTGTATACCTCTCGCTGTAGATAAACCTTTGCTTGAAGACAACCAGTATCCTCAACGATCAAAACGATTCCATGCTCACTTAACTCCAAAACTGCATCCTAATTCATCAACAAAAGCTATCAATCAGCACAAACATCCACATAACAACCACAGATTCGTCGATTAGATTCGAACTACCAAAACCCTAGGTTTCAACCAAACTTCTATTTACAAACTTCTGAAGAACGAGAAGAACCTGATGACGTTTCCATCGGACTGAAGTGAGAGCATCAACCATGCCTTGAACATTATCGAGCTCACATACAAGACCGGGTGCCTCTGTCCCCCCCGCCGATGAGGTCATCGCTTTCCCGCCAAAATCACTGTTATTATCAATTTACCATTTCTAAATTTCATTTTATGTCGGTAGAGTGTAGAGGTTATCGGGTTTGGCCCCTTGATGTTTAATTGTAATTGCAAAATCACCCTTGGTTAACTTCTATGTATTTTAGAGCATGGTAGTTTTGATTTCTATATATGCTTCATCTTTTCGTATATGATTTCTTACATGTTTATAAAAACGTCTCCGATTAGATGCTCGTATGCAAACGTGGAGAGGCTTGTGAGCGGGGTATGACCTGAGCCTGTATGTGAGGGCATGAATGATCGTGGGTTGCGAAAGGGGAGGAGTCGGGGGCAGATTTGTTTGAAGATAAGAGGGAGTGAAAAGAGAGGTCAAGCAAACACATGTGTAGGGTCGTTAAAAAGCTTGTCTTCCTTTTGCGTTGAAGATGGTCTAATGACATGATGAATATTTTTTATATAACACTAGAATTCATAATTACGGCAGAGATGTGTATATGAGGATAAATTTCACATAACCAGTGATGTCTCGTGCGGGTGTTACTTTGATGACGAGAGGGAATGGAAGATACAAAATTGTTAGAAATTTGTGTTTGGTAATCCTTCTAGTTTAATTTAACCTTTTGGTTTCAATCAATTTTTATCTTTGAGGCACTATGCACTTAGTTTTTTTTTCATATTCAGTCTGCACATTTATTAAATATATTTACTATTTTATCATTTAGGTTTAGTTTATAGAATTTAACCCATCCATTAAGGGTGCTCATTCAATATATTTAACATTCAATAATGCACCTTTCAATATATTTTATACGGTGTCAAAGCTAAGACTTTTGTGTTACAAACCGTAATCATCGGTTATAAAAACACTAGACAAGACGATGTTGTTATACTGATCCTTTCCCTGATTCTTTAAAAATTAGTTCCTAGCCGTTTTCTTTTCTAGTTCAAATTATTTTTCTTATAATAAGATCAAGACTGGTTAATCACAAAATCTTTTTCTCGAAACATCATCAAACCTCACTGCCATCACCGTCGCCTTCCACAAACCTCCAATCAAGGTAACCTACAAAAATTTGACACCAAATATAAATGTTACTTCAACAATTAACTACCTACTGTAAATATTACTTCTGTAAAAATAGAAGTCGACCAGAACTATTAACATAATGTGGGTGTTTTGGAGTGCTTATTTTTATCCACTTTTAAATTTTTAACTTTTGAAAAGTTAAAAGTCATTTTACAGTGTTCGGCAATGTAATTGTTGCGAATAAATAAATTAATAAGTCACTTTATACTAACTTATTAACTTATTAAAAAATCAATAAATCAATAAGTTGTTTTTTAAAAGCAATCTCAAACATGCCTAATATTTGAGCGATATCAAGAGGACATTTCAATAGTCAAATAATATGTCTCAAAACCAAAACTTCAAGGTCCAAATTATCCTATAATGAAAAAAGCAATGCCATCAGCATTTTCCTTTTAGGATTTTTGAGATTAACCACATGATTTTTGAAACTTTCTATTATACTCCCACTGCATCAGCTTTTTTACATATATGAGTTGAGAGGGAGAGGATGTGAGGGCGATCAGAGCCCGGTCGCGGCGGCAGTCTGCGGCGGCATGCATGGTCGCGTTTCTGTGCTCCGCTCTCGGCGGCGACGGATGTTGACGACATGCTTGGTCGTGTTTTTGGGCTCCGATTTTCCTCAGCCTCGCTGCTGGGTCGGCGACGACGTGAGGGTTGAAGGTGGGACATCATGGCGGCTTGGGTCGCCGGCCTTTCGTATTCTGCTACACAGATGCGGCGGCGGCGGCGACAGGCCGGTCGCTGACAGATCTGTACTGGGCGAGTCTTTGGTGGGGGTTTGTGCGCTCCGCCTAGGGGGGTCTAAAGGTTAACGCCGCAACACTACCGCGATCAGGGTCGTCGATTTTTCATCTTCTTCCGCACATATACGGTGTTAGTGGTGGTCATCTCGCCTCCGATATATCTCTGTTTGGTGGGTCGTTGGTGGGCTACAGATGAGGGTTGTCATGGTCGGTGATCTTTTCCTGCCGTTATGGAGGCCGCTCCCTTGGGGCCACCCATCGCTCGGCCTCCCATTTGTGGTTGAGGTAGAGCACGTGATCGTTTTTCATCTCGGTTCTATTTTGGCCGATTAAAACATTAGGGTTTTCAGATCCACCCTCTTTGGGGTTTACCTGAATGAATTTTGTTACTTGATGCATCTGAAAGAATTATTACCCGATGCATCTGAATGAATGTTGTTACCTGATGCACCTGGATTTTCCTCATTTGAAGCTTTGATGCTTCGTGATGTTGATGATGATGAGTACTTGCTCATCTGAGACTTTTAGCATGATATTGATCTTAGGTTCTGATAATTTGGGTTTTGCATGTTGTTAGGAAAAATATTAATGATGATGATATTAAGTCACCTGATGCTTACCTGAGGTTGATGTGGTACGTACTATGCCGGGCTGTGATGATAACTAATGACGATATCGGTTGTTTTGGCATGGCTATCATTCAGGGATAACAACCGCAACTGAAAGTCTTTTTTGAACCCAATCCGTCACACGCACAACGCGCGTGGACGATTATACACTAGTATTACATGAAAATTTAAATATAAACAATAATGTTGTATTTTAGAAAATCTATAGGAGATATTATTATATTATCCAGAAAAAGTGAAAAGACCGATAATTTATATTACAAAATGCTCTCGTGTCCCTCTTTCATCACCCGACTCGACCGCTATGGCCCTATCTAATCACCCTTCTCTTCTTCCATAGTTTTCTCCATACTTCCACTGATAAATCCCCTTCTAGGGTTTCCAATTTCCGTTAATGAAGATCCCAAAACCCTAAATTCAACACAACATCTATCTTCATGGAACCTCGTACTCACAGCAACGGTACCACATCCGCCGCAGACGGCGCCCCCGCCGCCGTTCCACCGCCGGCGCCGATGTCGAGTGTTAATGCTCCGCCACCGTTTTTGGTGAAGACTTACGATATGGTGGATGATCCTTCTACCGATAAGGTTGTTTCATGGAGCGCTACGAATAACAGCTTCATCGTGTGGGATCCACCGGAGTTCGCTAGGGACCTTTTGCCTAAATACTTTAAGCATAACAATTTCTCCAGCTTCGTTCGCCAGCTTAATACTTATGTATTGTTCTGTCTCCTCTGCTTATTGGATTTGAAGTTAGTGTTGATGTGATTGTTTTGATTGTTGTGTGTTTGATGATTTGACGTGGTTGTGAATATCTGGTGAATTACTTGTTCAGTTTTCATTTGATGATGATGATTAGGTATAGAGTTCAAATTTTAGGGCACGAAAAGGAAAAGTGTTTTAGTATTTATTTGGATAATTTTTTTGTTAGTTGGAATCATATGTATATGAAGCAATCTATGTGAATAATTAATATAGCAGCTCTTAAACATTGAAGATGCCCAGATGTTGTTTTTTTTTATTTCCCTTGTGATGGGGAAGATCATGAACCTCTTTATAAGACTATATCCAGACCTTATAGATATTGTTATTAGACTCACGTCCCTTATGCTAAATGCTGAATTCATGATTAGAAGCACTTCATTTGCTTGCTGTAGTTAGGAAGAGAAGACAGTGAGATAAGTAGTTCGTGATTTTTGAAAAAAGTAGTCAGCAGACACTGATTTCAACCATATGTTGGTGACCGAATTAACCAGATCAGTTGAGAAACCAGTGGTTTGGTATGGTTACTTTTTAGCCGAGTTTTATGGTCTGGTCATTGTGTAAATAACCTAACCAAGCCACCAATTAAATCAACCTTTATGTTCTTTTATTTTTATAAATAATATCGTATACGTTGGAAAAGTTATCATAACATATTACGTGCCCCTCCTCTATAAATTAAGGGGCTTGTTGCTTTTTATTTGGCCCTAAATATGATTGGATATATTAACTAAAATGGACTTGAACTAACAAACCCCCTATACTAGCGCTTAATTGAATTAGCCGCATAACCATACCCAATAATATAACTGATTGGTTATGAAAATCTAAACAGAACTGTGGAGTTGCTGTGTTTTTCCTTCCCAAATTGTCACTTAAGTAAACATGAATTATAGCTGATTGGGAGCTACTGACCTATTGTTACACTTTTTTATTTTTGTTTCTTGCACTCTGAATTATCTGTTCTTTTTGAGTGTTCCTCTCTGTTAATTGGGTACATTGTTTTGTAGGCCTATTTATCTGTTTATTAACCTTACAAGATGTGTAGTGTTAGTTGATATATTTCTGTAAAGTTTTATGCATGCAATCTTGCTATCTGTTATTTTAGTTGTGAATTAGTGTGTGTTAAGTGTTAACAGTGTCTATGTGGGTGCCTTGCATATGTGTTTTGGATCTTTTGATTTGCAACACTGGGGACTAAAGAGGGTACTTAATGGGTTGACCTGCAGAATACTACTATCATTTGCATTGTACGTGAATGTACTTAATCCTTTCCACATTTGCATTATAAGTTAATGTACTTAATCCTTTCCACATATTTATTATAAGTTAGTACGTAATGGGTAGACCTGACAAAAGAAAGTAGTTGATGTTTATCAGTTGAGTATATATATATTTCTAATTAAATATTAATTTATCCAGCCTGACTTTAATTACCATGTTTATTCAGTTCAGCACTTCTCCTTATGTCTTGTTACATCATGCGCTAAGTTGATCCTCTCCTATTGTTTCTTTGGAGTTGTTAATATACAGGGATTTAGAAAAGTTGATCCCGATCGCTGGGAATTTGCAAATGAGGGATTTCTGCGTGGTCAGAAACACTTGTTAAAAACTATTGTTCGTCGAAAGTCAGCTTCAGCACATCCCCAACCACATCAACAACCTCATCAACAAACATCCTCGGTTGGTGCATGCGTTGAAGTTGGTAAATTTGGTCTAGAAGAAGAAGTGGAGAGACTAAAAAGAGATAAAAACGTTCTAATGCAAGAACTTGTCAGGTTAAGACAGCAACAGCAAGCCACGGATAATCAAATGCAGTCAATGGTGCAACGTCTTCAGGGAATGGAACAAAGACAACAACAAATGATGTCATTTTTAGCAAAAGCAGTTAACAGCCCTGGGTTTTTGGCTCACTTTGTACAACAGCAAAACGAAAGCACCCGTCTCATTACAGAAGGGAATAAAAAACGAAGGTATAAAGAAGATGAAGTTATTTTAAATGAGCATTCTCCTGATGGAAGGATTGTTAAGTACCAACCCATGATGAATGATGCAGCACAAGCAATGCTTAAACAAATTATGAAATTAGATAATCCTTCGCACCGTTTGAATCCTTTTAGCTCTGGAGTTACTCTTCAAGATGTCACACCACCAGCTTCTGGTCAATCTTATTTACCAGCAGTGACAGATGTACTTTCGGCACCTCTAGAAGTAAACTCTGAAGTGGTTGCAGCAGATCATTTCCCAGATACGAGCCCAATAGTTGACAGTCAAGATTTGTCCGATGTGTCTGAGCTCTCACAGTTGCAAGACATGATGACAGATGTCAACATATCCAGTGATGGTTACATGCACCCCGAAACACAGAATCAGGCACTCATGGATGAAAAACTTGCATTAGAAATTGGGAGTTTTTCACCTGATGCAGACGTTGAATGGGATAGTAATTTGCTGACGGAAATGGAGAAATATCTTACTGCATACGACCCCTCGTGGGAACAGTTTCTTGAACAGAGACCAGAGCCTGATCCCGACGATAAAATGGACTCGGGGCCCTTGGATAATAATGTCGTGAAGGGAAGTGAAAACAAGCCTTCAGATACCGAGTGTTCAAGGTCTCAAGTGCAGCAGCTCACTGAACAAACAGGGCTTCTTTCTTCAAATACCAAACAAATGTGATTATTTTTCAAATGTCATTTGAGGTAAAAGCTCAAAACTAATAGAATGGATGTTCTACTCATCAGTATGTTGTCTTTTTCTCTTGACCTTAAAGGAAAGCTGATATTCGATTCAGCATTTCCCTGTCCCCTGCAAAACTCCTTTTTTTTGCATGAGGTACTTGTATACTTGTGATTTTAGGCATGCATCATGTCTTTCAAAAAGAAAAGAGAAACAGTTATGAAATTCCCTGATTTTATCGCATGTTGGTTTAAGTCTGAACAAACTTTTGGCCTAGCCATTAAAGCATGTAAGTTGACCACTTGACCTGACTGATTCATTTGTACTACAATTTGGTAGATTATGAATGATGGCTATGGATTTATCAGGTTGCTTGATGCATAGACCCCTGGAATGCTGATCGAGTTAAGGAGGGAAGAGCTGTTTAATTGGGTTGGAGCTCGTGTCTAGTCAATCAACTGGCGGGTTCATCATGGACTGTAGCTTAACCAGTAGAGCATTAGGTTGTGTTTAGGTATGGTATAGTTTTGCTTTGGTTTTGTATAGTTTTAGAGCGTTCACGGTCCCATTCCTTAAAATTATGTGAGTGAGAGTTCTTAAATTATATGGAATGGTTTTATGGGGTTGTGAGTGGGAGGAGAGAGAAAGTGTTACTGTTCATTTGTAAATTTAAGTATTCACTGTTTAACTCTTATAAATTTTTTAATATTTTTGAAAGTGGTTGCGAGTGGAGCAGAAAAACTAATGAAAAATGTTTAAATATATATTATTCAATTGAAAGGAGAGAGAAGAAGTAATGATTTTTAGAGTAATTATAAAAATGAAAATAAAAAATGGGATGTGAATCCTTTTAGGTAAAATTTTATTTTGCATTCTTGTAGGAGCTTAAGAACCTAGATAAGTAGACGGAGGGGTAAAGTGGTGTTATATTACGCAGATTCTTAAGGCCAACTTAAAATTTGCCAAAAATTTTAACGTCTATGTCTAGATGCATAATTCAGTTCATCTCATAGTTGACTTGGGACTTCTGAACTAGTCTGTTTAGAAAATCAAAATTTTTCCTTGGAACAAGGGGCCCAAAGATAATCTTATAGGGAAGATCAGGGGATTGAGGTTGTACCTAAATACTCATTTAACCAATCTGTGAAAATATTGTTGGTTTTGTTAGAACTTGATACACATGTTTAACCATTTAAACTTTACAAAAACGCAGTGAAAATGAACTTTATAATATGTTTATAAACTGAAATTTCCGGTTATTGTTTTGATATTATAAGTTTCAAACAAAACCAAGAACAAAGGGGATCTTATATATGTGAATGATGCTAGCTATGAAATCACAAACAACACATTATGG
>BJCN01344334.1:11103-23881 GCA_018326445.1 Flaveria brownii
CAGAAGGAAACCATCATGCTCTCCATCCTTGTCATCTGCGCGCCCTGTTGCATGAGAATGGCGCGCTAAGCCAGCTGCTCCTGATGGATCTGCTCCAAGGTAGTCTGTGCTGGAGCATCCCATGGCTGGGCGAGAGCTCTACCGTGCTGGGTTGATAGGATGTCGACCTGGATCACCGAAGGATAAGCTCCCTCCCCCTATGGATCGGCAACCATGGCCTAAGGTTCTAAAAACCTCCTCGGTCCCTGCATCGAAGCACACTCCATATATTGCAGGTCCTGGTCTGTGAACTGTCGCGTTGCGGGACCTGCGATCAACACCAACGGGGGGTATCTGGTGAACACCCCCAAGCTCCTCGCCAACACTGATATGTAAGACCTAAACACTAACCAGGCACCCGTACCATGTGGAGACGGCCTCTACATAGAAAAGGCCATCATGGTGCCGAGATTGGCCGGCCGTATCTCGAGAATGCAGTATAAGACGAACATGTCCTATTGAGTGACCTTCTCGATCCCCATAAGTCTTCCAATCAGCATGCAGGAGACGTTCCTATGAATGAGTCTAATAGCAGGATCTTGAATCTGGGAAGCAGGAATCCTGGTGTAGAACCGTCCATCGCCAATGGTAGGCTAGTAAGCAAACAACTGCTGGGCTGTCAGGGCAGTGTCAGACTGACCCCTTAGGATGCCCCTCACTCGATCATGGAATGTCAGCTCATCAACCTCAGATTGGGTGTGCAAACCCATGCACACCGAGAACTCGCCTATGGTCATATGGTACTGATGAAATCCCAGACAACTGGGCTGCACACTCATCCTCTAAGGAGATCTTGTCTCACCGAACGGTGGACAAGAACTTCAATGTCAGTTCCTCGTATTGGACAACAGTCAGTAGATCCCGGCAGATCGTCCTCGGGGTCACCAACCCATATGTAGATAAATAAGAGTAGGTGGTGTGGTACTCGGTCCTGGGAGTGAATGATACCAATGGATGAACTGGACCAGGTGCGTATGGCTCGTCTCCGTCGGGTTCGTAGTCGTGGGCGACAACAGTCTGTCGAATCTCCTCCTCGACATCTGCAGTGGTGGGTCTAGTGTATGTCAGGCCTGGTAGTATGGCAGGGGCTGCCTCGGCCTCCTAGCACTGAGGTGCAGCCATAGCAGGTCCACGGCCTCTAGTGCGGCCCCGTACCCGGCGGTGTCTGTCGCCTTCTGACATTGCTAAAAAAATATGGGCAAACAAAATAGAACATTTATACAAAATTGAAAATAGAACAAAACATAAACCAACTTGAAAAGGAATGCATAGTACAAACAGGAAACTAAAGTTTGAAATCGGAGCTTAAGACGTGAGTTTTTCATTTATATCATCCAAGAACACCAACTATAGCTAGAGTTGTGACTAATACTCACAAGAACATTCTAATAAGTTGTTAATCATAACAAAAACACCCAAACCGAGCATTAAGGAGTGTAGGCAAATCTTACATGTTTAAAGTCTAACAACCATGGTTTTAGCAATAGGTTAACATGTTTTTTGCTATCTCAATGTGTTAGTGACCCCTTCCCCATATCAACTTGGTCAAAATCATCAATGGGATAGGCTCCAAGCCAGCGGAACTATCAAAACACAATATTGACCTAATCAGACCTTACCGCGGACCGTAGGAGATTAGCTGTGGACCGCAAGGCCCCTGCTGCATCAAAGAATTACCTAATTTTGTTTGTGTTTTTGATCCCTAACACTTCTAACCTATTCTTTGCACAAACTCCAGTAAATTTGGTAGTTAACAAAACTATTCAAGTGTCTAATGTGACTCAATTACTTCATTTTCAAAACCTAAGTTTTAAATCCTAACCAAAATCTAAGAAAAGAAACAAGCAAAGACAAAGAAGAGTAAAGCAACAAGATTTCTAACCGGAACCAAGCGTTTGAAAACAAATGATGGTGCTCGGGTAGAAGGGGTGGATGAGGGGAGATAGTGGTGGAAGTAGGTGGTCGAGGGTGGTGGTAGATGAAGGTGGCGGCGAGGAAGGTGATGGCGAGGGGAGGTTGTCGGTTGAAAAAGGTGAAAATAGGAGGGTTTTGACCGCGTAAGGGTTTTTAACCCCTTTTCTTTTTCTAGTCGGCTACACTTGCATCATTATCGATCTCAACCCACTTGGACACATAATCCACAGCCACCAAAATGAACATGTTCCCTAAAGAAGCAGAGAGTGGACTCATAAAGTCAATGCCCCAAAAATCAAAAACCTCGACAACCTGAATAGGGTTCTGGGGCATCTCATGCCTATGCGAGATGTTTCCACTCCTCTTACACACATCAGATCGTCTAACTAACTCATGGCAAACTCGTATTATGCTCTTGAACTCACTCTCAGGCACGAACCTCCTAATCACCTGATCAGCACTAACCCGATAAAGATACAGGTCATCCTAAATATAATGCTTAACATCAGCGAAGAATTTCTTTTGCTACTGATATGTCAGGTCTGGTGCTAACATCCTATTGCACAGATAGTTCTCCAAATCCGTGAACCATGGACACTCATCCTCGAGCCCGCTCACTCGCATCAGACTCTCAGTCGGGAACCCGTCATCAATCTAAACTCTCTTGTCTCCACTGTCTGCATTCTTTAATCGCGAAAAATGATCAGCTGCTACATTCTCTGCCCCCTTGTTATCTCTAATCTCGATATCAAACTCCTGAAGCAGCAGAATTCACCAAATAAGACGCGGTTTCGCATCCTGTTTGCTGAACAGGTATCGAATCACTGCATGATTAGTATAAACAATTGTCTTGGACTAACCAAATATGACCGAAACTTATTCAACGCAGATACCATTGCCAATAGCTCCTTCTCTATGGTGGTGTAATACTCTTGTGCGTCATTCAAAGTCCAGCTCGGGTAATAAATTGGACAGAAGTGTTTATCTTTACGCTGTCCCAAAACCACCCCCACTGTTAAATCACTCGCATCGCACACCAACTCCAACAGTAAAGACCAATTCAGGGTAACCATAATAGGAGCATTCACTAACTGTTCCTTTAACAACTAAAATGCTCTCATGTAATCCATAGAAATCACAAAAGGAACATCCTTCTCAAGCAACCGGCTCATCGGTTGCGCAATTTTAGAGAAACCGCGTATGAAGATTCTGTAGAAACCCGCATGACCTAAGAAGTTATGAATGGCCTTCATACTCGTAGGTGGAGGAAGTCTCGAAATCATCTCCACCTTGGCTCTATCAGTCTAAATGCCAGCCTGAGATACCCTTTGACCTAAAACTCTGCCCTCTCTCACCATGAAGTGGCATTTCTCCCAATTAAGCATTAGATTTGTCTCTTTGCACCTAGCTAACATCCTTTCCAAATTCCTAAGACAATGATCGAAAGAACTACCAAAAACCAAAAAAGTCATCCACAAAATCTCCATAAAATCCTCGATCATGTCATGGAATATCACGACCATGCACCTTTGAAATGTAGCTGGAGCGTTGCATAACCCGAAGGGCATGCGATGGTAGGCAAAAGTGCCATAGGGGCACGTGAATGTGGTTTTCTCCTGATCAGCTGGGGCGATTGGTATCTGGAAATCCCCGAAGAAACCATCCAGAATATAGTAGAACTGTTGGCCTACCAAACGCTCCAACATCTGATCGATTGAAGGAAATGGGAAATGGTCTTTGCGTGTGGTATCATTCAACTTGTGATAGTCGATGCACATGCGCCAACCAGTGACAGTCTTAGTAGAAATCAAATCATTACGCTCATTAGTCACCATTATCATGCCCCCCTTCTTAGGGACAACCTGGACAGGGCTCACCTACGGGGAATCAGAAATCAGATAGATCAACCCCGCATCCAATAGCTGCAGTACTTACTTTTTCACAACCTCTTGTATCTTCGGATAAAATCTATGTTGTCCCTGCACCTTCGGCTTGTAATCCTCCTCCATCAAGATCTTATGCATGCAGGAAGAAGGGTTAATACCCTTTATGTCCATCAGCTTCCATGCAAGTGCCTGCTTGTGTGCCTTCAACACATGAAACAACGCAGTCCTCTTCATGATAGCTAGATCAGAAACGATAATCACAGGCAAACACCTGTCCTCGTATAAGAAAGCATACTCCAAGTGAAATGGAAGCTCCTTAAGCTCCAATGATAACGGTGAGCTCCCAACAGACGACTTCTCCTTAGGCCCAAGTCTCTCAATCTCCTCAAACTCCTCGATAATTGGGGTAGGCTCCATAACATCAGAACTCGAAACCTCCTCTACAGTAGCTGTTGTAATTTCCCTTTCCGGTCCTGCTTGATCTAACACCTGCACATCAGACACATCTCTATCACAAATATCACTCAAGAACTCACCTACGTGCGAGATGATCGTATCCAGGAAGTACAATGTGTCGTCCTGAACTCGCGAATGCTTCATGGCCCGATTCACATCAAAGGCCAGTCGCTTATTATCCACACTGAGGGTCAGCTTACCGCTATACACATCGATCAAAGCATGCGCGTAAGCTAAGAATGGACGACCCAAAATCAAAGGAACGTGATCATCTTCATCCATATCGTGAATGAAAAAATCCACCAGGAAGATGAATTTGTCGACCCTTACTAGCATATTGTCCATAATCCCGCGTGGATACTTCACGGATCTGTCCGCGAGCTGGATACTCATCGTAGTCGATGTGGACTCTTCTAGGCCTAGTTTCTAATCAACAGAGTATGGCATAAGATTTATACTAGCACCTAGATCCACAAGAGCATTTTTGACAGTCATGCCTCCATTCACACATGGAATGGTAAAACTATCAGGGTCCATCATCTTCTGAGGTAGATTTGGCTTCAAAACCCTAGAACACTCCTCATTAAGCACCATAGTAGATAATGCTTCAAGTTTTGTCTCATTAGATAGCATGTCCTTGAGGTACTTGGCATCTTGGGCGTGTTATAAAGTGCCTCGATGAATGGAATGTTAATGTGAATCTAACGAAGGATGTCGAGAAACTTCATGTAATGCTCATCATCCTTGTTCTTTCTCCAATGAACTGGATATGGTGTAGGAGGCATATAGATTTGCACTGGCTCTTTCTAGGAAGAGACCACTGGTTGTGCGGTACTTGTTGGGCGTAACCTCTATTGCACCAAGCCAGACTCCAACTCCATTTTGATCTCCTCATCAACCGATCATCCTCAACAACAGCTGGGGTAACTGCAACTCCTCCTCGATTACTCATGGTAGTGACCGCTTTCATAAACTCCATAGGCTTCGTGTCAGTAGAAATCGGTAACGTACCCTCTTTCCTGCTTTCGAAAGAATCTCAACTATCTGACCAATATGTCCTTCCAAATTCTGCAATGTTGCTCCCTTGATTTGAATCATAGTACCCTGCTCCTAGAACTTAGCCTGAATTTCCTTGTGTCGCCTCTCACCATTCTCTAGGAACTACGCAAGGAGTGTCTCGATGTTAGGTGTCTTCTTCTTGCCACTAGACTGCGTAAAGCTCTAATAAGTCACCTGATTATGTTGTCTTCTCCAGTTCGAGCTCTGATATCTCTTCCAACCCTGATTATTTCCATAGAAATTCCTACTAGGCTGATTTTCCATAAAGTCCACCTACCCTTGGGTAATCGTGTAGTCAGCAGTGTTGTGTCCACCTCTACAAATCTCACATCCATTATCTATCTTTAGCTGCAAATCCCTTACAATCCTGGATAAAGCTTCCACCTGTGATGCTAAAGTTCTACTAGGGTCCACCTACAACACTCCCCTTTGTGACCCCTCTACTTGATCCTGATAGCTCGACATCATCAAATCCACAAACAACTCCACACACTCCTCGGGTGTTTTAGTGTTGAACATGCTCCCTCCTAAGGTAATGTTTAATCTTTCTCTGTAGACATAGTCACAACCATTGTAGAACTTATTAGCTAGCTGCCATTCCCTAATGCCATGATAAGGGCAATCATTGTAGAGCCCCTTGAACCTATCCCATGAATCATGAAACGACTCTCCCGGCTTCTGCTTGAATGAATGAATGAGACTCCTATGATGAGCAGATTTGGAAGGAGGGTAGTACATGGCAAGAAACTTGTCCCGTGTACCCTCCCTGGTGGTGATAGAGGTGAAAAAGACTCAAGCGAAGTGGTGACTTTGTCAGCCAGAGAGAAGGGAAACAGATGCGTAAGACGTGCGTCATCAGTCACACCATTGATTTCGAACGTGTCACAGCCACGCTGAAATCAGTTGATATGAGTGTACGGATTCTCATGAGAAAGTCCATGAAACTTAACAGAGGAAGCAATGGTGGTCATAACATGGGAAGGAATCTTGAAGTTGTTAGCTTTGATGACCGGTACCACAGATGCTTGCACGCCTCTAGTAGTTGGCTTTGCATAGTAGAGAGAGTCCTTCCAGGTGGTGGTTGGCAATTTCCTCAGCAACAAGAACAGTGCGCTTCTGACGAAACAATTTCTCTGGGTCAGAAAGTCCCTCAAACTCAGCAGATCCTATAGATCGGGTCCGCCAGATATTTTGCATAAAACTGATGAAAGAAAGTGAAAAGGTAAAATAAAATTGAAAATAATTAATTAAAATATATCCTAAAGAAAGCAATAAATAACGAAAAAAATAAAAGAAAAATATATAAAATTAACTAAAAGTACCTAAAAACAAAAATAAAAGCAACTAAGCTATAAGCAAGCAAACAAGGGTGGTTAGACCCCCGACTCCAGTCGTTCTCAAAGTTGCCTAAATCATGTCCCCAGCAACAACACCAAAAACTAGATGTGTGAGAATATAACTTAAATAATAAAAACCAAGTTTTATTTATTAAAATGACTCACTTCTCAATTACACACACACGACAAGCGTACCGGTCACATATAGTATGGAAAGTAAACCGATACTCGACCATGGACACGAATAAATGGCGGCCCTCGTTACTAAACTGTTGCTGAATCCTAACCGATGATTTTTAAAGGACTTTTTAATAATTAAAAATAAAACAATTAAACGATTAAACTAACTAAGAAACACAATCAAATTGCAAGACAAAACACGTAACAAAAATACAGCATGCAATAATACTGAAAACTAAAGAAATTAGCCCTAAACATGGAACAAAACCAAGCTACTATAAATGTACAGAAATACCAAATATGAGGAAAGCACTACCTAGACTCGCTATCGGGTTGACCGGTTTGACTAAATCTTAGGCTAGTTGACTATTTGACTATAGTTTCTGACATAAACACCTAAAGCACACCAGATCTCCTCTCAGGCTCACTGATACATCCTAAATGTCCTAAAAACCAATTAAAACACTAGACATGTCATTTCTCACCTCTCGGTCTCAAAATTCCCTGAAACTCTACGTACACAAATATCATTTCACCTCTCGGTCTCAACAACACAATGTGAAAAAGGTCACCCTAATCAACTCTAGACACACGGAGTAAACTTGTGAACATGATTAATGACTTGAATTGACAAGAAAAGCTATTGAATTTAGGCCTAGTCACTCTCATGCACTCGTTACCCAAACCGTTAACTCCCAAGACCAATCAATTATCTATCTCCTCTCGAACTCAAGACAAGCTAACCTGTGAAATTTGATAAAAAACATTAAAACTCCTACGGGTGATCAATCCATGTAGGTCAAAACACCAAGTAATGATCCTAACATGCAATTCTAGTTAATTAACACGTAAGTAACTCGACCAAAACCACAAAAGAAGCATAAATATGAATCAAATCAGTTTTAACAGAAGTTATAAAGCATCATTCATCATAAATCCTAAATATTTATACATAAGAATCTATCAAACTAGTCAAAAGACCCGAAAAACAAGTCAAACAAAGTCAACCATCACCTAATCTAGGTAGATTAAAGAAAATTAGCCACTAAACATTTTAAAACCTTATTCATAATGGAAAATCATGTTCATACAATGAATAAGAAGAATTAAAACTAAGAAACGAAGATAACTGAATGATTAAACGCTTGTAAAACCGAAAGCAGTGATATTTTTTCAATCCAATGCTTCTTAATGCTCAAGAACTGCACCAAAACGCCTCTAGAACTCGATAATAACCATCCAAAAGCTTTTTTTTCGTGACCTCGACTTCAAATTATAAACGTGTGAAAAATAGTCTGTTCGCGACCTCATGCGGACCGCAGGAGATAGAGTTGCAGTCCGCAGGACTCCTAGGGTTCCAGCACACATTTAACATTTCCTTTAGACTGGAGACAAGGAGTTGCGGTCCTCGGGACTTCAACAACCAGCAACTTTTTCCAATCTTTTTGTATTTTTATCATTTTAGCTCTCAAATCCATGTTATCTACTCGTTTTCTTTCACGTAATCTCTCGAAGATGTGTAAAACACTAAACATCTAAAGAATAACCGAAATCTATGAAAATAATATGAAAAATAACTATAAATTAAAATAAAATACAAGGAAAAATGAGATGTGTTTTCAACACATCAATGATACATCTGAGGTGCCAACCAATTCCAGCAATGAGGCATAAAACTCTAATAAAGGGATTTTCATGATACTCATAACCATTTCACTAAAGACAACATCAATGATATCACATACTCTCTGGATCAAGTTACACTTGATAAGTGTGCTGATATGGTGGGAGATACTCAATCACAAGATCTAAATTTCACTAATTTAAATCTTTTAAATCAACTTATTATGATTCCTCAACTGAGAATACACAAGTCCCATCCTACCATAAATATTATTGGAGATGTTGAGACTAGGGTGAGAACAAGCGAACAAACCCACGATAAAAATGTTTATCTTCACTCTTCCTTTTTGTCCCACATTGAGTAAAAAAAACTTGATAAGGCTTTGAAAGATGGAAGTTAGGTTAAAGCAATGCAGGAGCAGCTGCGTTAATTCAAAAGACAAAAGGTTTGGAACCTATGTCTTCTTCCTCATGAGAAGATGCCAATAGGTACAAAGTGGGTTTTTAAGAATAAGAAGGATGATAGAGAACTTGTCATCAAGAACAAGACAAGACTAGTTGTTCAAGGCTACATTCAAGAAAAAGGGATTGACTACACAGATATTTTTACTCCTTTGGCAAGACTTGTAGCTGTGAGGATATTTCTTTCTTTTGCTGCATCCAAGGATTTCAAGGTATACCAACTTGATGTCATGTGTGCATTTTTATATGGGGTGATAGACGAGGAAGTGTATATTAAGCAACAACCTAGCTTTGTAGACCTAGATCATCCGGATTATGTCTGCAAGCTTGAAAAGCTCTTTATGGGTTTCGTTTAGCTCCAAAAAAGTGGTATGAGACTCTGTCATAGTACCTAGTCTAACATGGTTCCAAGAGACGTAGTATTGAAAACAAACGATTTATCAAACGAACAAGGAACGACTTGATGCTGGTTTAGTTTATGTAGATGATATCATTTTTGGGTCAACTAATCAAAAGCTCTATAAAGAGTTTGAGAAGCTGATGAGTAATAGATATGAAATGAGTGCTACAGGGGAACTTAATTTTTTTCTAGGAATTCAAGTGAAGCAGTTTGATAATGGCATCTTCATAAATCAGTCAAAGTATATGCAAGACATAAAAACCAAATTTCATTTGACTGAGTGCAAGGTTGTTAAGACTCCCATAACTAGAAACTACTCCCTAGGACCTGATATTAAGGGGGAGTGTGTTGATAAACAGTTTTACAGGACTATGATTGGGTCTTTAATATACCTCATAGCGAGTAGGCCTGATATCATGTTTGCCATATGTATATGAGCAAGATATCAAGCCTACCCCAAGATGTCTCACCTAGTTGCTATCAAGAGGAGTATTAGATATCTCATAGTAGCTCCCAAGCTGCGACTTTGGTATCCAAAGAATTCTGACTTCAATCTGTAGGCTGTAACATGACTGCAAAGTCTACATCAGGAGGATGTCAATTCCTTGGTGGAAGGATAGTCTCATGGCAATGCAAGAAACAATCCTGTGTATCTGCATCAACTGCTGAGGCTGAATACATTGCTGCTGCAAGCTGCTGTGCTCAAGTGCTTTGGATTCAAAATCAGATGCTAGACTATGGATTTAACTTCAAAGAGACTCCCATCCATATAGACAACAACAATGCTATCTCTATCACAGAGAATCCAGTGCAGCACTCAAAGACAAAGCACATCAACATCTGATATCATTTGATAAGAGATAATTTTGAAAAAGGATTGATAAAACTTATCAAATTTAACAAAAATGAACAATATGTTAATCGTTTTACAAAAGCTTTTGATTAATAGAGATTTACATATATTATATCAACTATTGGGATGATTAACGTTGAGTAGATTTTCTTAAATTAATTTCAAAATTGTTTTTTCAAATATGTTTGTCTTTAAAGTTGTCTAGATTATCACTCATATAAGCCATTTTTACCTTAGAAGAATTTTTTTTCTAAATGATATTCTTTAGAATATTAAGAATTGAATATGTATTTTCTTTCATAAGACATTAAATTAACTTTGGAAGAATGTTATGTCTTTAAAATTAATAACTACCTACTAAGGGATTTAACTTTGGAAGAAATTTTGATATATTTTCTAAAGCTTAAATATACTTCTAAGTATTTATATGTTTTAGAGGATAATTTTCTTTCGAAATCAATTAAGCCTCGGAAGCTTTATTCATTCTTTGCATAAAACTTCTGAAGTTTATTATCTTCTAAAACAAAATACGTCTCAGAAGCCAAATTACTCAAAGTACTTTTTCTTCCAAAACAAATCTTGTCAAACTAAGTAATATCTTCCGCAATCAAACTGGCTTCAAAGTTTTCTCAAAAAAATTCTGAAAATAAATTACCTTCGGAAGATTTTCTACTTCCAAGATAACTACCTTTTTGGGCACATTTTCAAAGGTAGGACTGACATCTGAATTTCAAAGTTTACTTTTTGCAATAACTTTGTCTCAAATCCAAGCATATAAATACCTTTTTAACGGGTCTCGCTCTCACTTCTTCCTATTCATCTACAGAACTACTAATCACTTTCTTCTTGCTAAAGCTTCCTCAAATGGCCAACCCTGAACCCCAAAACTAGCCAGATTTCTCCGTGCACCTACACAGGCAACACAACTAGTTTGCTCTGTTGTCATTTGATAAAAATCCTAGTTTCTCATATGTTCATTGCTTTCTATCTGACTCATCATACCTTATCGTGTTAGATCTAGAATCAATAGGGCTAGATTCAATGTCTAGGCTTAGAACTTTAATCATCTTTTTGTAATAAACTCTTGTACATATTTATCCTTATGTATGCAATATATATATATAGGTTAAACCAATAACTATGTGTTGATTTATATGTGTGATTGCATGAAGAACATCATACTTAGTCAATTTTGAAAATTGACCAAGTGTAAGAACTATCTACGGATGAACAGAATGTTCTTCCATACATATTCTCACAAACAACAAGGATTATGCATCCAAGGATCTTCTGCGGAAGAACAACTTGTTGCGGATGACAGTCTAAACTCCGAAGACAATTCTACGAAAGACAAGTCCTATAGAAGACCAAAGTCCTACAGAAGACCAAACTCCTACGGAAGACTCAAGTCATACGGAAGACCAAATTCCTATGGAAGACTAAAGTCCTACGGAAGACCAAAGTTCTATGAAAAAACAAAACACTTTCTTGTACACCAAGTGCATCAAGTCAACAAGTCAATCACACTATAATGACGTCATACTGTTAACATCTGTGGATGACTTCACTTTAGTCAGAACTTGTCACACTAATAATATTCTCTGAGTAACTTTCTTACCACGATAAGAAAGTTACTGTTACCCCAACAGTAAATTCCTAAGCCTATAAATACAAGGAATAGGTGCACACTTTTAGGGCAGCCTAACCAATCAAACCAATAATACAGAGAACAAATGAATTATTACTGATCATAAAAACAAACCCTAGCATCCCTAACAATATACATGTAACACCCGGATATTTTCTTTGAAGCCGACGAAAGAAGAAAAAGAAATAAAGTCTAAGGTCGGGGGACTAAACTTGCCAAAACGGGAGAAAATTCATAAAAATGGGAGATTAAGAGGGGGAGGGCAGCCACATCCTCCCCATTCTTGTGAAAACTCAGAAAAAGGAGAAAGAAGAGAGAAAGAAGAGAGAAAAGAGAGAAAAAGGTTGGTTCAGGTGGATCAGAGCACGAAAATCGCGGGGTAGCGAGTCAACACAAAGCTCTTCTTCTTCTTGTAGTTTGTATGAGTTCTAGGACCCCTATTTTACTCGTTTTCACTTGATTTGGGGCTGGAACACATAGTAAACCCATTTTTGTATGTGTGTGTGTTTGACCTATTTGGGTGTGTTTGCGTGTGACATGTTTGGAGTATGTTTTCGGGCTTGTGTGTGCTCGAATGGTGTTGTAGTATGCATTCCTAAGGTTTAGGATGGTTGATTTGGGCTTAGAATGGGTTTGGATGAGCTTGGAGGTCAAAAATGGCAGATTAGGTTCGGGATGAACTACATTCTGCATCAGTTAGGGCTAGGTGACCGACTGGAGGTCATACGGCCGACTGGAGGGCAACTGAGGTTCAGTCGCACGATTTAGGTTCAGTCGCACAATTGAGGTTCAGTCGTACGACTGGAGGGCCAGTCGCATGGGGAGTCATGTGACTGAGAGCCCAGTCGCATAGGTACTCATCCGCATTAAGTCAATCTGCATGAGGTCCATTCGCATAAGGTCCATTCGCATAGTGTTCAA
>BJCN01344341.1:0-10873 GCA_018326445.1 Flaveria brownii
GTTTAGACCTATGACATATTTCACATGGAACCTCATTTATATCATTGGTTAACTCAAGATCAGATTTTAAAACTTTTAAAACTTGAAAAGAAGGATGACCGAGCCTAGAATGCCACAACATCACAATACTTTTGGAAGGACCACGGCTGTTGTCACACACAAAAGTACATGGAGATGAATCTCCAAAGTAATACAGACCATTCACCTGTTTACCAATCAACAACGTATTGGTACGTGACAGGTCCTGAATCAAAGACTTATGTTCATCAAACCAACACCCAAGATTATTATCTTTAGCTAACTTATACACAGATAGCAAATTTACACAGTACTGAGGTACAACAAGTACATTAGAAAGCACAATATTACTGGCAAGATAAAGTTTTCCCATATACTTAACAAAGGCTTTGGTTCTATTTGGGTGACCAACTGTCATTTTATATTCAGAAACAGCAATTAGATCAAACATCTTTTTATGAAGACATCATATGTTGGTTAGCTCCTGTGTCTATAACCCAACCCCGACAACTATCCAAATCAGACTAGGATACACACGAGAAAAACATGTTAACAACTGAATGGTGTACAGTACCTGCCATATTTGAAACACCTTGATCAGCATACCCAGTTTCTTTAAGTAATGACATAAGTTTTGTATACTGATCTGCAGTCAACTGACAAGGTACTCCATCAGGAACTGTACTTTCACAATTGACATTATTACTAACAGTCTTGACATTGTTAGTTTTCCCTTTAAAGTTAGGTGGATATCCTACCAACTCATAGCATCTATCGACTGTATGGCCATTTTTATTACAATGGGTGCATTTCAGAAACCCCCCCTTACCAGAATTCTTTACATTTTTAGCTTTAGACACAAAAGCAGCAGGTTGGCCCTTATTAGACATAGTTATACCTCTGTGAGATTCTTCATTTGAAATAGTAGCAAAGGCAGCCTTGACCGAAGGTAAAGGGTCCTTTGTCAAAATGGAGGATCTCACAGGGTGATAAACATCATCTAACCCCATTAGAAACTGCATCAGTCTAATGTTTTGATTAAACTCACTAATGGACTTTGAAGCATTACAAGTACATAAAGGTAGTTTGGCAAGAGAGTCAAACTGCCTCCACATAGAGGTTAACTTGTGATAGTAATCTGAAATAGACACACCATTTTGTTTTATTGTAGAAATCTTTTGGTGTAGACTAAATATTACAGACCCGTCTATCTTAGAATAGGTTTCTTTTAATTCATCCCAAACATCAGCAGCAGACTTTGAAAACACTTGGCCAACAAACAGTTCTTCAGATATGGAGTTAAGTATCCATGACAAAACCACAGAATTACACCTATCCCATTGTCTTTCCAGATTCTCATTTTCTTTAGGTCTAGTGCAACTTCTGTCCACAAACCCAAACTTATTTTTAACATTCAGTGACAATTCCATTGCATTAGACCAGACATTATAGTTTTCCGTACCCTTAAGTTTGATATCTACAATGGTCAGGTTATTAGTGTCTGAGGCATGTAGATACAATGGATTTCCAAAGTCAAGATTACTCATGAGACTATTAGGATCTACAACTTCTTTACCAGCCATTTTCAAACAACCAAGTCAATGCACACAAGCACACACACTACGAATCCTCCTCAAGAACCAGATACCCGGTCAATAAGATGACTGGCCAGGTGTGAAAGGAGGGAGCAGTCAAGAACAATCGCAAATCAGATAGCACAGCGGAATCACACAAGTGCATACAATAACACGAAACGCACAAAACTATTATCACCCAGAATCACCAGTACTGGTACTCCTAACCCAGTCAAGATTTTACTAACAAGAGCAACTACTACAAGAATCAAAAAAATGAGAGAGAATAAGAAGTTTCTTACAGAGTACAACAGCAAGATAGGGGGTTAAGAGAGACTTACAGTGATTCAGAGAGTGCAATAACACCTTTCACAAAGAAGAAGATAATACCGGTTATGACCGCAAATCACCAGGAGTCGTCAAGATACGTTGTTCACCGCGATGATGAAACCCTAGATCTAGGATCTCTATCGAAGATATCGAGCCACTTGCTCTGATACCATGAAAACTTTTGTGAATCCAACAAGAACAAGAACAAAAAAATGTATAGATGAATAAATTGAAGGTTTCACTGATTACAACTCATCAACTCTTAACTAACACAATCAACTCAGAGAAAAAACTAGCAGCGATGAGTTGCTAGTTCATACAAACTATAAAACTGAAGAAGATCTAACTGAGAAAGCAAGAGACTAAGATGATACAACCAAAACTCAGGAAACCCTAACTCAAAGCGTACAAGATGACGAACTAAAGGTTCTGGAGAGTACGAATCTATTTATAGGCAGCAACAATTAAACTTTGACAGCTTCAGTCCTCGAACTATCAATACATCAGCAACAACACTTTATAATCTTCAGAAATGACCATAAACTCCTTCTACTCTAACAACCAACATTTCTAGGAAAATAAACAATCAAACAACATAAATTAGAATTGAATTGATTAATAACACTAAATTTAACAGGAACTTGATGCATCATTTGTTTAGGTTATAGCAATGCAATGTAATTAAAAAATGTATAAAAAAGAATGAGAGGTGAGAAGGGGTGAGGAAGACAAATGTGAGTTGAAGAGTGATTTTTTTCCCATTAGAGGATGATATTATTTTAACAAGTATTATGTTTTAACTATAACGTAAACCGTTAAAAGAGTTCTTTTAAAATCCTTTTTATAAATATGGATTTTTGAATCAATCTCAAGTGTTAAAATGCCTTCCTAAAAAGGAATGCTTATATAATCAACCAATATCATTGATTGTCTCTAATCTGAGATAAAATATAATCAACCAATATCATTGATTGTCTCTAATCTGAGATAAAATATTTGTGATTATCAAATTGACTAATTTGATGTAATTATAGTCCATCACATTTCATTTATGACATTATTTTGCAACCATCATGTTGCCATGATACTAATGGGTTATATGTACACCCTGATAGGTTATACAAGCACTCAATCATGACGTCCATACAATTCGTTGTGCACATAACATAGTCCTCACGTTCATTTGTGATCATCCAAACAGTTTACACACAAATATTCTCTTCAAACTCTCTCTCTTTTACATACTAGAATTACAATCATAAAGTTGCTATAGAAACAAACCATTTGTAAACAAGAAATCCTTGTAACCGTACTAATTCATCTGTGCTATCATCTGTTTTGTGTTAGATATTTCAAACAATTTTACATATGTTGCTTCATTGTACCTTTGGGAGGCAATTTGCCATGACCCTAGCACACAAGTCGAAACATCAAAGGAGATGAAATTTCTTTATAGAGAGAGAGCACTTGCTTTGAAGCAATAATTAGTTGACAATACAAATCGAAATTACGAAACAACATTAACAAACATAAATAATTATTCATCAACATACATATACATATGTCGAGTCTTCTTTATTCTTGCGTGTACAGGAAAACAAGATTACATAACAATATCAAACTATGGTCAAAACATATCTGTTTCCCATGTGAAACGAGTACACAATTCAAAGTTATAATTTGTTAGTAGAACTGATTTTATCTACTCAACAACCGAACACTTAGATATCACACACACCCTGCAAAAAGTAAAAGAAAAATTACATTACACTCTTAAAACGGGTAATTTGATGTCTAAGGTTGTTTATTGTAGATGAAAGCTATAGTATATATGCTTAAAAATGTGTACGCAAATCATAGTACAAATCAAAATAAGACGAAATGTATGCTTAACATCCCAGGCAAATCTTAAATTTGCAGTGACCAGGTCAGGAGAGATGTTGACACATAAAGAATTTCTGATGTTAAATATCATGACCCACGTGTTTTAAGCACATTAGTCATGGATAAGAGGAGAATATCACACGTAACCTGTTTGAATAGGAGCCATTCAGGCTAGGTGACCCTAAGGAAGTTGCATAGCAAAAATAAATTCTTGCTTCGTATAAAGAGTCTAGATGTTGCATATATACATAACCAAATAACTTGTTTAAAATGCACTGATTGAATTTAACATTACTATGAATCCTTTAATAAAATTCAGTTTTCACGTTAGGTAATACTGCAATTTAAAATGCACTGATTGAATTTAACATTACTATGAATTTAACATTTATGATTGAATTTAACATGAATATCTATTATGCTTTTTTAGTATCATACTTACAAAATATTAATCACACAACTGAAGAAGCACAATCAACCGCTTTCGGTAACCATTCACTGAAAAATATACGACTATCATCATCTGCATTAGTTAAGGCTCCAAGAGGAGTGACGGTTACCTGGAATAAACACACAGTTAAAATATCATCAATAACAAGAACACTTTTAAAATTCCTTTACAGAAGGAGGATATAAGTACGCACATATCCTTCCTTAAGGTAACCGAAGTCGGTTCCACCATTTTCCACCTGTTCTCCCTTGAGCTGAAAGAAAGTATAATAGGTATGTATGAAAATTTTTTAAGTTATGGGCTAAAAAATTAACCAAACATTAAAAAATAATACGAACCTCCATCTTGAACAAAAGGTGCTCTTGTGAAACAACTTTAGCATCAGAGTTTTTTAATACTAAACTTGGTTCTGACGTCATTGTTGATAACATATGTCCATGTTGGGAATCAGAAGCAACTTGCTTCCAACACACTTTCATAATGCTGTTTCCTTGTTTAGTCAGCTTAAAACCCTAATGAAGAACACAAAAAGAAAAAGGATGGATACTTGTAAACTTTTATAATGAAAGAATTTTATTTTCTTGAGATATTGACTTTCGTTTTTAAAGTCAAAGGTTCTCATACCTAAGTTATCTATAGAACTAGGCCCATGCTACATATGACCACTTTTTGAGTGAGTGTATGTGAAATAGACCCCACGTTGGGTAGGACCATGCTAAAGTATAAAATGACCAACCTAGACACATGCAACTTAATTATTGATTAATAATTAAGACCATGCTTTAATTATTGATTAACTAGTAATATAGGCACTATGCAACTCACCTTATGATTCAGAATATCAGCAGGTAAATTCACATTAAGAAAACATTTCTTAGGATATGTTTCATTCTTGATCTCATTGATAATGGCACTAATTATCGGTACGCAAGCCTCAGCAGCTAAAGTCAAGTTATTGATATTGCTTGTACCCTCAACCCTGTCAATAACACAAGTATGCAGTGAAGATCATAGTTTTTTTTTTCATAAATCAACCTCAAATATGTATTTTCATGGTTCCTTTGTATGTGTGATTTTATTATTAGTGTTATTAATATATCTAGTCTCATTCTATGCATAGCTTTTTTGAACTTCACAATGTAAATAATTAATACACACCATTCATATGATATCGCGACTGATGGTAAGCCATGAATAAAGGCCTCTCGAGCACCAGCCACCGTCCCTGAATAGACACTGCATTTCAGCATCCTGGTGGTTAGAAAAGTGGTGATGAAGCCATAAATAACAAGAAAATTGGCAAAGTGGTACTAACATGTGAAGACCACAGTTGCTGCCTATATTTATGCCACTTAATACCTGAAGACAGTAGATGAAACAAATCAGTAAGTTTGAGATGTAACTTGTTGATTAAACAACTATTTAAGCTCACTAATCTACCAAATCAGGCACTGAAGAAAATAACGTTTTTGAGATTCCAAGTGATGTGCAGTCCGATGGAGTTCCTGTGTCGTATAATTACAAAAATAATGGTCAAAATGAATGCAAAGAAATTAATCAGGAGCATAATAGCAAAGTAGTAAAGGTATCATATTCAAATCCAACTTCTATTAGTTTTCTATCTCCTTTGAATGTCACATAGCTATATGATGCAAAACTATGTTTTACAGTAACTTGAGTTTTCAGGGTATTGGTTCTCATGGTTAAAAAGAAAGATCATAATGTAAATGATAACGACGCTGAAAAGGTACCAGAAACAGCAAAGGCTGTTGCTCCACTTATTTCAGTTGCCTTTGCACACATGGCACCGCGTACGGTGACAGAATGACTGGCAGCTGACTTTTCTCTGGAAATATACAGCATTGAAAACCATAATCAAAATCATCCATCATAAGTATAATTCCAACATATAAAGTGAAATGGACATCAGCATTAGCGACACAGATGCTTTATGTTAGATCATACACTTGTTTAGTGCGTATTTCATGTTGGTACTTTTAGTGTTATCAAAATAATCTTAGTGGTAGTGGGTTAACTTTTTTTTTTTTTTTTTTTTTTTTACAACATGTACTAGATTAACTAGGATATAATTAGTATTTGGCAACACCTAGATATTCTAGGAGTTGCTTCCACCAAAAGTCAAAGCCACAACTTTCGGTATTAGACTATTAGGTTAACTTGGTCACCAAATAAACATTATTAGATATCAAAAGACTTAGGTGATGTGGGAGTACAGGCTCATTTATTCTAATAGTATGTTGTGATTTAAAGGTTTAAAACTTAATAAGATAAGTATTGTTTGATAACTTGGTTTTATTATATAAGAAAATGGGTTGCAGGGTTCTATATTAGAGAAAATGGGCTGAAAATTATTGTGTTATTTTCTCAACATTTAACCCAAATAAATGTTTCTTGTCCATACCCATTATAATCCGACTAAGAAACGTTTAAATCACAGAGGAGTTTTTCTACGGACAGAAATAGATAAAATTGTTCTTCAATATTCTTAGTCTAATCTGATTTAACATTGAGAGTGCCCCTCAATTCGTTTAATCTAATCTGCTAGTGTTTGTCACGATTCTAAAATCTTTCCAAATTATCTTCTTGTTCGTTGGGTTTTGATCACTAGGTTCTGTGCTGTACGCCACATTGTTCACTCGATTTCTACTACTGCTCGAAATGAGAAGAGGTTTGGTTTTGTTTTAGTTCGCAACGACTTATGTCTTAGATTGCATAAGTTAAAAATATAAGGAATTGTTATAATATAAACCTATCCTATGTCTCTACATGAATGAATGTAATAGCTACATTACTTGTAAGCAAAATAGGCTGGACAGGAAGAACTTACGAATCAGGGGCACAGACCCAAACACGGTATTGATTGGTAGAGACGAGGACACGAACTAATGCTTGCAGCCCCGGGGCATCAATTCCGTCGTCGTTTGTGACCATGATCGTCGGGCGGTCACACATGTTAGCATCTTCCATGAGTGTGACCCTATCGAGGGCCAATTCTACACTGTTTATATTGAAGATGGTGGTGCTCTCGAGTCAAGGATTGTGTCCTACTTTTTCATAATTAAAAAAAACAACGTGATTGGGTGCTTCTTTTGTTTTTCCACTTAGAGTGGTTGATGGTAGCTTGTTCTTTTCTAACAAACCACAAATATTATATTATATTTTTTTAAACGACTGATTAGTAGTTAGTTGTTAGTATCACCAAGTCGGTTAACATTTATATATTTGCGAAAAGGTCTTCTCATTGAAGTGACAATTGACATGCAACTAAATAATTCTCTAGCCTTCCATCATTATTCTTTCACTCTTTGCCTAATCTATTAATCATTTACACCAAAATCCAATCACCACCAAAATCTATTTATCAGGACAGAAACAACATGCAGACAAGTAATCCGAGAGGCGGAAGGTCGTTTGGTGGTCGCCGGCAGTTGGTGGACGAGAGGTGGGAGGTGGTGAGTGCTTGAGCGGCGTTTAGTGATAGCCGACTATGGTGGTGAGCGACGTTTGGCGAGAGCGACCTCGGCGGTGGTGAGCATGGTGAATGGTGTTTGGTATCATCTTTTTTAAAATCATCGATTGAATGATGTTATTAGGTGGATGAAACACGAATAAAGATGGGCGAGTCGGTTGAATGGTGTTAGACACCATTGATTACACTTTAACGGTTAGGTCAATTGATGTTTATTGACCATGATGGAATAGGAGGAGGAATATCATAATCTTGAACGAACAAGATAATCACTATGTTACAAAAGAACCCCGCAGCAACATGTTGGGGGTTTAATTTCTAGTTATACATATATAGATTTATCAAAGGATGAACAGTTCCTATTTTGTATTGATCTATTTTTGTATTTATATTTTTTGACTTTGCCACTTATGCACAAATGAAACGCATTTTTTTGGTGTTTTAAAAAGAGTTGATGTATAAATGTTTCTTTTCCTTAATTAATTCTTCTGAAGTATAATCCAACGAATCTGTTATTTTATTTTTCTATCTGTCTTTTCAGTTTCTTTTTCATGCTTTTTTTTCTTTTACTCTTATTTGAATATTTTTATTTTATTTTAATTCTTTTTTTTCATATATGTAATCTTTCTACACCACCAACATTTATTACTTGTATTTATTTTAGGTTTTTAATTATGTTTAATCTTTATGATTATTTTGATTTCAGGATTATAAAATCGATTGTGATTATTCGTTACTATGCTAGCGTTCATGTTATTCAGTGTTCATTTTCTAGCAACCTAGGATATTCTTAAATTAATAAATTTCAAATCTACATTCGTTGCAACATGTGGCAAAAACTCACCGAGTAAATGTAAAATATTTTAAAAAAATTACAACATCATGTCAATTGTATTTAATTTTGAATATATTTTTATTGCTACATGTTTATTTCTAATTACGTTTCGATAGAAATTTTATTTAAAACCGAAGTGCCGCAAAACACACGTCAAATCCACTAGTAATCTTTTTATATAAAATTTTGTAATATTACAATTAACATAATCCTAATGGATGTGCTGGTAACTATAAAGCCTACATTGTTGTTAAATGGTTTTCATCAAACTAAAGGATTGTTTGGTAGTCTTTTAATTATCATTACCTTAAGGAAGTAGTGAAATTGTACACAAAGAAAAGTAATTTTTTTTATTGTTTATATATGATTTTGATAAGGCCTAAGTTTCCTTATCATGTGATTATTTGTTCATGATGATGGAGTTACACTCTTTCAAAGTTGATTTTTTGGATTAGCGGGTGCCTCTACTTGTCTAAGGTTATCGATGCTTATTAATGGGAACCTGACATGTGAGTTTTAGATGTTTAGAGGTTTTAGGCAGGGATCTGTGATCCCCTTTCTTGTTTATTCTTGTGATGGAGGGTTTACATAGAGGTGAGAAAATAACCGACTTAACCGAATCATAACCGAATCAATCGGCTTAATCGAATCGAAAATTTAATTGATAGTTCTGTTAAGGTATAATAGATTAACTGAACTCTGCGGTTTGGTTTCGGTTTTGATTTACAAATTAACCAAGTTAACTGAGCCGCTTCAAATGCCATCAATGATAATCCAAAAAGTTTAATAACTATTTCTTTAGATAATAAAATATTACTCTTCTAACCTAAACATATAGAATAAGAAAAGTTTATTTATAAAACAAAATAATATGTATAAATATGTAGGTAATCACATCTAAAATGAAACATGTATAGTTAAAATCAAAACGTATTATGCACACTCCTATTAAAGTTGATCCAAACATGACCTAACAAAAAAATATTAATTAAAATTTTGATTTAAAGCCAATGCTAAATATTTTGGTTAATTAACCGTAATTGATCCATAATCGATGGTTAAACAAAATGTCATTAACCGAAGTAGCGGTTTCAATTTCAGCTATAAGAATGGTATTAACCGAACTACCGGTTTCGGTTTAATTTGAAGATGGTCTTAACCGCACCGAATTGAACTGCACCATGCTCACCGATTACATGTGGCTTTGGAGAATGTTGATCAAGTGGATTGGTTAAAGGAGCTTAAATCGATACAAATGATATGCAACTTTCACATTTATTATATGCTCATGATGCCACTGATCTAGGTGAGTGATCTACTTCAAATGTTATGGCCATTGTTTAAATACCTCAATATTTACTATATGTTGATTTTTATGGCGCCATGATTGGTGTTGGATGTTCGAATGGAAATAAGCTTTTGTACTATAACCGCCAAATATATCCTTAAATTACCAAATATTTAACACTAACAACTTGCTTCGAGCCGGAACACTTAATCTTTCTACTCTAATAAAATGGTAACTAGAATAAACACTTGTCAACACCATATTCATTCTCATCAAATTTTTTCCGCTTCTCTCTCATATTTATTGCTCAAATTAATCTTCCTACTCTAATAAAAGGGTATCTGGGATGACACGTGTCAACACAACAATCATTCTCATCAAAATTTCCCCGCCTCTCTCTTCTATTAAATAATTACCTTAATTAGTAATAATATTATTTAACGCTTTTTTAGATTTAATAAATTAATAAAAAAATCTATTTATTAATGTTATTTCTAAGTAAACAATTTTTTTATAAAATAATAAATTTATTTAAAGTATAAGACTTTTTTTAAAAATACGAAATATTTAAAATTGGTATTTTTAAAAAGTTATTTTTTTTAAAACCAAAAATAATTAAATTTAAGAGTTATAATAAGAAAATTTTTAAAAATGAAGTTTTTATACGGTTTATTTTAGAACAAAACGTTTATTTTTTTTTTAAAAAAATAAAGTTTTAAAAAGTTGATATTACTATTTTATAACTTACAGTCATTTCTAATAAATAATTTCAGTGATATTATATCTTAAAATATTATTTTATAATTAATAAACTTTGTTATATTAATTTTTTATTTATTCAACCCGTGTAACACACGGGTTACTATAGCTAGTTACTAATAATATTATTTAATTTATATTAAAATTAAATATATTTTTTAAAATTTTAAGAAAGAAATAATATTATTAATGTTATTTCTAAATATGCAAATTTTTTATAAAATAATATTTTTTTCTAAAATAT